>JANJGK010008865.1:0-2500 GCA_039081455.1 Macrobrachium rosenbergii
TATATATATATATATATATATATATATATATATATATATATATATATATATATATATATATATATATATATATATATATATATATATATATATATATATATATATATATATATATATATATATATATATATATATATATATATATATATATATATATATATCTTTATATATATATATATATATATATATATATATATATATATATATATATATATTTATATATATATATATATATATATATATATATATATATATATATATATATATATATATATATATATATATATATATATATATACATATATATATATATATATATATATATATATATATATATATATATATATATATATATATATATATATATATATATATATATATATATATATATATATATATATATTTATATATATATATATATATATATATATATATATATATATATATATATATATATATATATATATATATATATATATATATATATATATATATATATATATATATATATATATATATATACACTCACATTTATGCAAATATATATATATATATATATATATATATATATATATATATATATATATATATATATATATAATATATGCATATATACAATTTCATTTATGCAATTTCTTGATTATGAAAGTTTGAGAAATGAGGGCGATATGTTGTTGTTTACCTTCTCATAACGCCCACTAATTTTCTTATAAAACGAAGTATGCATCCCAGTGTGCCTGAAAGTCTCTTGAAGCGAAACCTAATATTTTTTCCTATCAATGGTATACCAACTGCAGAGAGGAAGCGAAGTGTGAAAACAATCAGAATACTGAAGCCCAGTATAATAATTAAAAATATATATATATTTCAATTGTGAAAGTCCTTGTCACTAGTGCTTAAGCTGTCACACTCATTCAGTTTCGGAGTATGCCATCTTTGCATGCACATAAATAAGACAAACGAATTTGTTATACCAGAATGATCGCGGAACTAAATGAGTTACAATTGGACCTAGTGATCTGCTTACAGCTTTCCTTCACTTCAGTACTTTTACCGTTACCTCCTATTAAGTACTTAACATTCTTTCACCCTCAGCAGCGTGCTTATGGTCAATTAAAAAATGTTTTTGCTAATACGAACAGAGGAAACGAGAATAAAAATCAAAGTTATATTACTTGGCATGACTTTTTATTTTTTGCATGTTTCGTAAACAAGAGAAACACGTTATAAAAGTAGCAAATGGGAATAAATGATATGTTAACGAGCTTGATCACTTTCCTTGGTTAGTAACTAACGTGTGTCTTGGCTTAAAGCCAAAGAAAGATTCAGAATTCTCTTGCCGGAAAAACGCAAATTGAAATAGGTGTAATTTTTATTGTATTCGTAGTTTTGACTCCTTCAACCATCTCTTAAATACTAAGTCTGTAAGCCAAGTTATAAAAACCATTCGTACACGGAAATCATTTGCAAATGAGTCACACCGATCAAATAAAATACATATTAGTGTCCTCATCAGGAACAGCCAAACATTTTTATTCCACTGGGACGTTTCAGCTTTAACACACTAAGCCATTTTCGACCTAATATAGAGGCAAAACGCTAAAACATAAATCTTTTTGGTGCTTTACCTCTATTCTAAGTCGAAAATGGCTTAGTGTGTGTTAAAGCCGAAACGTCCCAGTGGAATAAAAATGTTGACTATAGTGCTAGTTTGGCTGTTCCTGAGGAGGATCAGATTCCCTAGGAATCAATCTCTAGCAACTACATATTGGCGAAATAAGTCAATTTCAAACCGATATCACTACCGTGACCTTAAGAGCATTTCATACATTTGCAGTTAGGATATGCTTACTCACTTGGAAGGGAATGCCCGTGAAAAATACAACGGCATTTGTTTAGTAAAGGAGGCTTTCAAAACTAATTTATCTTCCTAAAACGGAAATATTATATTCATTGCAATACTCCAAGTTTCATTGGAGACTTAGAGTACATAAAAACTAATCGATTAAAATTAGTTTTATGACTGTACGATTTGAAATACAAGTCACTATTTCTTCCAACAAAAAATGATACGCGTAAGTTTGCACACGCTTCCAAATCAACATGTGTTTAAACCAAATTAACATGTGTTTAGAGAGTAGGACTTAAACACGAAAATAATAATGATGTGCTGATTACATCTACAGTATAGTCACGAAAACACCTCAAACAGTCTATTTTCAATAATGTATATTGTTCTGCAGCGATCAAGAACAACATATCGCCCTCATTCCACAAACCTTCATTATGAGACTAAGATACTCAAGTGGATCTCTCTCTCTCTCTCTCTCTCTCTCTCTCTCTCTCTCTCTCTCTCTCTCTCTCTCTCTCTCTCTCTCTCTACCTTACACAAATAAACGCTTTCAATTTATTATGAAATAGTCCCCGGAGATATCTGAACCGAATCTCATATCAAATGTTCAAAACATAAGAGAGTTAAAAGAAGTAAGTTTCACAGAGA
>JANJGK010008865.1:7500-17500 GCA_039081455.1 Macrobrachium rosenbergii
ATAACATTCATCTTATCAATATACTCTTGTTTGTCGAGAATCACTGTACCCTTACCTTTATCAGGTCTAGTGATAACAAGGTCATCACGTTTCGAAAGTTCCTTCAAAATGTCGTAGTCTGTCCTCTTAAAAAACGGGGCCCATTGCGTACGAAGCTTCCTGAAGGTGCTCTGAGATAGTTCGAATAATTCTTTTTGGAGTTCGCTGAGATTGGTCTCAAAGGGCAAGGATTTAAGCCGGTGGAAGATAGCTTCAAGGGGTAAGAAAAACCTGCTATAACTCGGTCTATAGTTAGGAAGGCAGAAATCCAAGCCTAAGGATAACAAGAATTCCTCCCTTTTAGACAAAACATACTTTGAGAAATTGAACACAGTAGTACGCTCTTTGCAAAATTTGGGAACAGCGATGCCAAGACGTCTGAGTTTTTGGTGATGTCTGTGTTGTACACCAAGGGTAAAATCTTCAATGGATTTGTTAAAGAGTTTCTTGAAAATAATACAGTCAATTAGGGACAGGGACTTTAAGACATCAGTACTTAAATCCTTGATAATGCTACTATGTTTATCAATCAGCTTTTGTTTGCCAACAATTTCCATATGTAACAAGCGTTTTGTGGCATCCAGGTAAAACTGAGAGTGATAGAGGGACGACTTATACAGTTTAAACTTTACAAAATTGGGAACAATACTATTACCTTCACAATATTGCAAAAATTCCAGGTCGAGTTTGGCTTTTTCCGACTTCTTGTAGTGTTTCTCCAGTGTGCGGCATTTGTTTAAAAGTTGAGCTCCATAACGACGACGAACGAGTTCATGGAAATGGGCAAATCCTCTGGTCCTTATACGTATTAGAAATAATAAGACGTAGAAAAAGCTTGCAAGTTCCATTATGGGAGAGTGAAAGCCGGGAAGATCATAAGAAAAACAAAACCCCAGTCGAAGAAGTCCAATATTTACCAATGAGCAAGGGACGGGAATGCCCGAATACAGACATTAAACGGTGGCGGACAGGAATACTCTTGATTAGTCATTTGATTGCATGTTTATTCCCAACGTTTCATAATCCATGATTACATCATCAGGGGTTCTAGAATTAAAAAACAAAAAACATTGACAATAAAAATTACAGAAAAATTATGCAAAGGCAAAGTCATAACATAAAAAATGACAATCGACTTAAAAGGAAACTTTTACACAAAGGACACCGAGGAACAGGTAAAATACAGAGAAATTAATTAAAACAAATAGAATATATAAAAGACAAGTAAAAAAAATTTAAAAAATTTATATTTAAAATATTTATGTTTTAAAAACACAAAAATTTTTAAATCACATTAAGAAAACAAATAAATAAATGAATAAAAGTGACTAAGGGTATGGGGCCAACCTGTCAGTACGACACAAATACAGAAAATGAAGTCTTCAAAGGAGAAACAAAACAACAAAAGCATTATCATTATGACAGGTACAAAGGAACAGCCGAAGTCTGAGTGTTCAACTTCGGAACAAGCTGTTTTATCATAAGAGACTCGAGTATTGGTAGTTCCAGTTGGCTAGAAGTTCGTCCAATTATGTAGAAATCTTTGTTTTCAATGGGGGTTTTACAAAATTTCGCATGACTTCTGATGTTGGAGTGTTCGGGGTTGGAGATTTTTACCCCCGTACGAAAACTTATCCCCCTATGTGAGTCTATGCGTACTTTTAGAAGTCTCCGAGTGGATCCCACATAAATCCCCGAGTTACACTTGGGGCAAGAATACTTATACACCACTCCGGAGGACATCATAGCACAAAGCTGATCCTTAAATTTAAAAATAGAGCCAATCGTTAGGGGGTTGATAGGAATAAGTTTAACATCTATGGCACCAAAATGTTTTTGAATTGTACTAGTAAATTTTGTTCTAAAATGGATATCATGACAGTATGGAAATTTGGCATAAAAGTGTAGTTTAGGTACTGTAAGAGTATATCGCTCAGTGAAAAACTTCTTGTTAAGTATTTTATTGAGGCTATTAAAAACTATCTTAGACGGAAAGCAATTGTGTTTAAAATATTCTAAAAGAAAGGTTACTTCATCATGGAAAGCTTTCCAACTAGAGGTGAGGGAAAGGGCCCTGTGAAAGAGAGTTGCAACGGAATTAATCTTAAAATTATAAAAACAATAACTGTAAAAATTGGCACCTAATCCTGTAAAAGTCTTTTTTCTAAAAATCGTGGTAGTAAAATTATTGTTATATCTGGTGACCAGAACGTCAAGAAACGGCAGTCGATTGTCCTCTTCCTTTTCAAGAGTAAACTTGAGATTAGGGTGGCAGGAGTTAGCAAATTCCAAAAAGGCGTCCGAGTCATACTCTCTTCTGAAGAGGGCAAAGGTGTCGTCAACATACCGTACATAAAAGAGAGGATGGTAACTGAGAGGGCATTCATCCAGCATGCGCTCCTCCAGGGAGCACATAAAGATATTAGAGAACGTAGGTCCGAGCGGCGAGCCCATAGCCATACCATCAACCTGCTTGTATAATTTATTATTAAAAATAAAAGCTGTGTCCAGCACCGCTAGTTCCAACAAGGTTTTAAAAGACGAGCGAGTAAAATTATTAAAAACAGAATCAGGCTGAGTAAAAAGCTTATTTAAAATAATTTCAATCGTCTCATTCACAGGTACATTTGTAAAAAGTGACTCGACATCCAGACTGGTCATATAGAGATCAGAGTCCTGAGCCAGGATCATATCTTTGAACTGACAAGAATTATTAATGGTGTAATTATTCCTGGTTAAAGGCTCAAGGAGAGGAACAAGATACTTAGCAAGTTTGTAGTTTGGAGTGTTAAAAGACGCAAGTATAGGGCGTAAAGGAACGCTGGGTTTGTGTATCTTGGGTAATCCATATAAAACACCATAAGAAGACCCTGTGGAAAATAATTGCTGATACGTTTCTTCGTTGATAATATTTTCATTTTTTATGTTCCTCAAAAATCTATTGATTCTATCCTCGAATTTAAATATGTTGGAGTAATCAGGGATACCAATCTCAATAAATTTTGAATGATCGCTAAGAATAACATTCATCTTATCAATATACTCTTGTTTGTCGAGAATCACTGTACCCTTACCTTTATCAGGTCTAGTGATAACAAGGTCATCACGTTTCGAAAGTTCCTTCAAAATGTCGTAGTCTGTCCTCTTAAAAAACGGGGCCCATTGCGTACGAAGCTTCCTGAAGGTGCTCTGAGATAGTTCGAATAATTCTTTTTGGAGTTCGCTGAGATTGGTCTCAAAGGGCAAGGATTTAAGCCGGTGGAAGATAGCTTCAAGGGGTAAGAAAAACCTGCTATAACTCGGTCTATAGTTAGGAAGGCAGAAATCCAAGCCTAAGGATAACAAGAATTCCTCCCTTTTAGACAAAACATACTTTGAGAAATTGAACACAGTAGTACGCTCTTTGCAAAATTTGGGAACAGCGATGCCAAGACGTCTGAGTTTTTGGTGATGTCTGTGTTGTACACCAAGGGTAAAATCTTCAATGGATTTGTTAAAGAGTTTCTTGAAAATAATACAGTCAATTAGGGACAGGGACTTTAAGACATCAGTACTTAAATCCTTGATAATGCTACTATGTTTATCAATCAGCTTTTGTTTGCTAACAATTTTTCCATATGTAACAAGCGTTTGTGGCATCCAGGTAAACTGAGAGTGATAGAGGGACGACTTATACAGTTTAAACTTTACAAAATTGGGAACAATACTATTACCTTCACATATTGCAAAAATTCCAGGTCGAGTTTGGCTTTTTCCCGACTTCTTGTAGTGTTTCTCCAGTGTGCGGCATTTGTTTAAAAGTTGAGCTCCATAACGACGACGAACGAGTTCATGGAAATGGGCAAATCCTCTGGTCCTTATACGTATTAGAAATAATAAGACGTAGAAAAAGCTTGCAAGTTCCATTATGGGAGAGTGAAAGCCGGGAAGATCATAAGAAAAACAAACCCCAGTCGAAGTAGTCCAATATTTACCAATGAGCAAGGGACGGGAATGCCCGAATACAGACATTAAACGGAGGCGGACAGGAATACTCTTGATTAGTCATTTGATTGCATGTTTATTCCCAACGTTTCATAATCCATGATTACATCATCAGGGGTTCTAGAATTAAAAAACAAAAAACATTGACAATAAAAATTACAGAAAAATTATGCAAAGGCAAAGTCAGAACATAAAAAATGACAATCGACTTAAAAGGAAACTTTTACACAAAGGACACCGAGGAACAGGTAAAATACAGAGAAATTAATTAAAACAAATAGAATATATAAAAGACAAGTAAAAAAAATTTAAAAAATTTATATTTAAAATATTTATGTTTTAAAACAAAAAAATTTTTAAATCACATTAAGAAAACAAATAAATAAATGAATAAAAGTGACTAAGGGTATGGGGCCAACCTGTCAGTACAACACAAATACAGAAAATGAAGTCTTCAAAGGAGAAACAAAACAACAAAAGCATTATCATTATGACAGGTACAAAGGAACAGCCGAAGTCTGAGTGTTCAACTTCGGAACAAGCTGTTTTATCATAAGAGACTCGAGTATTGGTAGTTCCAGTTGGCTAGAAGTTCGTCCAATTATGTAGAAATCTTTGTTTTCAATGGGGGTTTTACAAAATTTCGCATGACTTCTGATGTTGGAGTGTTCGGGGTTGGAGATTTTTACCCCCGTACGAAAACTTATCCCCCCTATGTGAGTCTATGCGTACTTTTAGAAGTCTCCGAGTGGATCCCACATAAATCCCCGAGTTACACTTGGGGCAAGAATACTTATACACCACTCCGGAGGACATCATAGCACAAAGCTGATCCTTAAATTTAAAAATAGAGCCAATCGTTAGGGGGTTGATAGGAATAAATTTAACATCTATGGCACCAAAATGTTTTTGAATTGTACTAGTAAATTTTGTTCTAAAATGGACATCATGACAGTATGGAAATTTGGCATAAAAGTGTAGTTTAGGTACTGTAAGAGTATATCGCTCAGTGAAAAACTTCTTGTTAAGTATTTTATTGAGGCTATTAAAAACTATCTTAGACGGAAAGCAATTGTGTTTAAAATATTCTAAAAGAAAGGTTACTTCATCATGGAAAGCTTTCCAACTAGAGGTGAGGGAAAGGGCCCTGTGAAAGAGAGTTGCAACGGAATTAATCTTAAAATTATAAAAACAATAACTGTAAAAATTGGCACCTAATCCTGTAAAAGTCTTTTTTCTAAAAATCGTGGTAGTAAAATTATTGTTATATCTGGTGACCAGAACGTCAAGAAACGGCAGTCGATTGTCCTCTTCCTTTTCAAGAGTAAACTTGAGATTAGGGTGGCAGGAGTTAGCAAATTCCCAAAAGGCGTCCGAGTCATACTCTCTTCTGAAGAGGGCAAAGGTGTCGTCAACATACCGTACATAAAAGAGAGGATGGTAACTGAGAGGGCATTCATCCAGCATGCGCTCCTCCAGGGAGCACATAAAGATATTAGAGAACGTAGGTCCGAGCGGCGAGCCCATAGCCATACCATCAACCTGCTTGTATAATTTATTATTAAAAATAAAAGCTGTGTCCAGCACCGCTAGTTCCAACAAGGTTTTAAAAGACGAGCGAGTAAAATTATTAAAAACAGAATCAGGCTGAGTAAAAAGCTTATTTAAAATAATTTCAATCGTCTCATTCACAGGTACATTTGTAAAAAGTGACTCGACATCCAGACTGGTCATATAGAGATCAGAGTCCTGAGCCAGGATCATATCTTTGAACTGACAAGAATTATTAATGGTGTAATTATTCCTGGTTAAAGGCTCAAGGAGAGGAACAAGATACTTAGCAAGTTTGTAGTTTGGAGTGTTAAAAGACGCAAGTATAGGGCGTAAAGGAACGCTGGGTTTGTGTATCTTGGGTAATCCATATAAAACACCATAAGAAGACCCTGTGGAAAATAATTGCTGATACGTTTCTTCGTTGATAATATTTTCATTTTTTATGTTCCTCAAAAATCTATTTATTCTATCCTCGAATTTAAATATGTTGGAGTAATCAGGGATACCAATCTCAATAAATTTTGAATGATCGCTAAGAATAACATTCATCTTATCAATATACTCTTGTTTGTCGAGAATCACTGTACCCTTACCTTTATCAGGTCTAGTGATAACAAGGTCATCACGTTTCGAAAGTTCCTTCAAAATGTCGTAGTCTGTCCTCTTAAAAAACGGGGCCCATTGCGTACGAAGCTTCCTGAAGGTGCTCTGAGATAGTTCGAATAATTCTTTTTGGAGTTCGCTGAGATTGGTCTCAAAGGGCAAGGATTTAAGCCGGTGGAAGATAGCTTCAAGGGGTAAGAAAAACCTGCTATAACTCGGTCTATAGTTAGGAAGGCAGAAATCCAAGCCTAAGGATAACAAGAATTCCTCCCTTTTAGACAAAACATACTTTGAGAAATTGAACACAGTAGTACGCTCTTTGCAAAATTTGGGAACAGCGATGCCAAGACGTCTGAGTTTTTGGTGATGTCTGTGTTGTACACCAAGGGTAAAATCTTCAATGGATTTGTTAAAGAGTTTCTTGAAAATAATACAGTCAATTAGGGACAGGGACTTTAAGACATCAGTACTTAAATCCTTGATAATGCTACTATGTTTATCAATCAGCTTTTGTTTGCTAACAATTTCCATATGTAACAAGCGTTTTGTGGCATCCAGGTAAAACTGAGAGTGATAGAGGGACGACTTATACAGTTTAAACTTTACAAAATTGGGAACAATACTATTACCTTCACAATATTGCAAAAATTCCAGGTCGAGTTTGGCTTTTTCCGACTTCTTGTAGTGTTTCTCCAGTGTGCGGCATTTGTTTAAAAGTTGAGCTCCATAACGACGACGAACGAGTTCATGGAAATGGGCAAATCCTCTGGTCCTTATACGTATTAGAAATAATAAGACGTAGAAAAAGCTTGCAAGTTCCATTATGCGCTCCTCCAGGAGGAGCGCATGCTGGATGAATGCCCTCTCAGTTACCATCCTCTCTTTTATGTACGGTATGTTGACGACACCTTTGCCCTCTTCAGAAGAGAGTATGACTCGGACGCCTTTTTGGAATTTGCTAACTCCTGCCACCCTAATCTCAAGTTTACTCTTGAAAAGGAAGAGGACAATCGACTGCCGTTTCTTGACGTTCTGGTCACCAGATATAACAATAATTTTACTACCACGATTTTTAGAAAAAAGACTTTTACAGGATTAGGTGCCAATTTTTACAGTTATTGTTTTTATAATTTTAAGATTAATTCCGTTGCAACTCTCTTTCACAGGGCCCTTTCCCTCACCTCTAGTTGGAAAGCTTTCCATGATGAAGTAACCTTTCTTTTAGAATATTTTAAACACAATTGCTTTCCGTCTAAGATAGTTTTTAATAGCCTCAATAAAATACTTAACAAGAAGTTTTTCACTGAGCGATATACTCTTACAGTACCTAAACTACACTTTTATGCCAAATTTCCATACTGTCATGATGTCCATTTTAGAACAAAATTTACTAGTACAATTCAAAAACATTTTGGTGCCATAGATGTTAAATTTATTCCTATCAACCCCCTAACGATTGGCTCTATTTTTAAATTTAAGGATCAGCTTTGTGCTATGATGTCCTCCGGAGTGGTGTATAAGTATTCTTGCCCCAAGTGTAACTCGGGGATTTATGTGGGATCCACTCGGAGACTTCTAAAAGTACGCATAGACTCACATAGGGGGATAAGTTTTCGTACGGGGGTAAAAATCTCCAACCCCGAACACTCCAACATCAGAAGTCATGCGAAATTTTGTAAAACCCCCATTGAAAACAAAGATTTCTACATAATTGGACGAACTTCTAGCCAACTGGAACTACCAATACTCGAGTCTCTTATGATAAAACAGCTTGTTCCGAAGTTGAACACTCAGACTTCGGCTGTTCCTTTGTACCTGTCATAATGATAATGCTTTTGTTGTTTTGTTTCTCCTTTGAAGACTTCATTTTCTGTATTTGTGTTGTACTGACAGGTTGGCCCCATACCCTTAGTCACTTTTATTCATTTATTTATTTGTTTTCTTAATGTGATTTAAAAATTTTTGTGTTTTTAAAACATAAATATTTTAAATATAAATTTTTTAAATTTTTTTTACTTGTCTTTTATATATTCTATTTGTTTTAATTAATTTCTCTGTATTTTACCCGTTCCTCGGTGTCCTTTGTGTAAAAGTTTCCTTTTAAGTCGATTGTCATTTTTTATGTTCTGACTTTGCCTTTGCATAATTTTTCTGTAATTTTTATTGTCAATGTTTTTTGTTTTTTAATTCTAGAACCCCTGATGATGTAATCATGGATTATGAAACGTTGGGAATAAACATGCAATCAAATGACTAATCAAGAGTATTCCTGTCCGCCTCTGTTTAATGTCTGTATTCGGGCATTCCCGTCCCTTGCTCATTGGTAAATATTGGACTACTTCGACTGGGGTTTTGTTTTTCTTATGATCTTCCCGGCTTTCACTCTCCCATAATGGAACTTGCAAGCTTTTTCTACGTCTTATTATTTCTAATACGTATAAGGACCAGAGGATTTGCCCATTTCCATGAACTCGTTCGTCGTCGTTATGGAGCTCAACTTTTAAACAAATGCCGCACACTGGAGAAACACTACAAGAAGTCGGAAAAAGCCAAACTCGACCTGGAATTTTTGCAATATTGTGAAGGTAATAGTATTGTTCCCAATTTTGTAAAGTTTAAACTGTATAAGTCGTCCCTCTATCACTCTCAGTTTTACCTGGATGCCACAAAACGCTTGTTACATATGGAAATTGTTAGCAAACAAAAGCTGATTGATAAACATAGTAGCATTATCAAGGATTTAAGTACTGATGTCTTAAAGTCCCTGTCCCTAATTGACTGTATTATTTTCAAGAAACTCTTTAACAAATCCATTGAAGATTTTACCCTTGGTGTACAACACAGACATCACCAAAAACTCAGACGTCTTGGCATCGCTGTTCCCAAATTTTGCAAAGAGCGTACTACTGTGTTCAATTTCTCAAAGTATGTTTTGTCTAAAAGGGAGGAATTCTTGTTATCCTTAGGCTTGGATTTCTGCCTTCCTAACTATAGACCGAGTTATAGCAGGTTTTTCTTACCCCTTGAAGCTATCTTCCACCGGCTTAAATCCTTGCCCTTTGAGACCAATCTCAGCGAACTCCAAAAAGAATTATTCGAACTATCTCAGAGCACCTTCAGGAAGCTTCGTACGCAATGGGCCCCGTTTTTTAAGAGGACAGACTACGACATTTTGAAGGAACTTTCGAAACGTGATGACCTTGTTATCACTAGACCTGATAAAGGTAAGGGTACAGTGATTCTCGACAAACAAGAGTATATTGATAAGATGAATGTTATTCTTAGCGATCATTCAAAATTTATTGAGATTGGTATCCCTGATTACTCCAACATATTTAAATTCGAGGATAGAATCAATAGATTTTTGAGGAACATAAAAAATGAAAATATTATCAACGAAGAAACGTATCAGCAATTATTTTCCACAGGGTCTTCTTATGGTGTTTTATATGGATTACCCAAGATACACAAACCCAGCGTTCCTTTACGCCCTATACTTGCGTCTTTTAACACTCCAAACTACAAACTTGCTAAGTATCTTGTTCCTCTCCTTGAGCCTTTAACCAGGAATAATTACACCATTAATAATTCTTGTCAGTTTCAAAGATATGATCCTGGCTCAGGACTCTGATCTCTATATGACCAGTCTGGATGTCGAGTCACTTTTTTACAAATGTACCTGTGAATGAGACGATTGAAATTATTTTAAATAAGCTTTTTACTCAGCCTGATTCTGTTTTTAATAATTTTACTCGCTCGTCTTTTAAAAACCTTGTTGGAACTAGCGGTGCTGGACACAGCTTTTATTTTTAATAATAAA
>JANJGK010008865.1:22500-24523 GCA_039081455.1 Macrobrachium rosenbergii
AAATCAGTAATAATAAGGACTGTTTAGAATTACAATATTTAATTAAATAAATAAATCTGAGGGTATATGGGATGATTATTCAAGGGTGTAGGATATCTGACGAAAGTCATCCAGAGTAGGATTCTCACGCAAGGGCACCCAAGTTAACTAGGTCTCATCAAAGGCTTCATGTACGAGTATAACCCTAAAATACAGTGAACGGCCTACCGCGGAAACCAACTGATGGGCAGAACTAGTTGAAGGGTATTAATAAAGCAGTGAGACAGATTTTTGCAATCTATTTCATGCAATGAGGTGAGCAGGAAAAATATCAGATGCAGAGGGGCAAAGCAGTGCGACAAAAAATGATGTACACCCTATCGATAATGAGCTAGGCAAGCACAAATTAATTGGTATTGTCACCCTGGAAAAGGAGTCCCCATACCATTAGGATACCCAAGAAAAATCATGGACAGGCAAGGAGAAAATTGTATCAGAAACGATATATACCAAAGCAGCAGTGTGCAGCATGCTGAAGACGAAGTTCCTAAAAATTAACTGCTCAGATACCTACGGGAATTCTACACAAGAAGATAGGCCGGTAGATGTTCAATCGGGGGCTCTCATTTTCCTTGGTACAACGAACCATATTGCATAAGACCAGCTTGTTTTACAACTCCCTAATATAATACTGGTTGTTTTTTAATAATTATATATCAAGGTACGATGAGAATATATTTAGTTGATTTTTGAACTATTTTAAACTTTGCTTCTCAAAGTTAAGGATATTTTTCTTTTTCTTCCTGGTCAGTATTTATTGATTTTCGAAGGATTTTAACTTCTCTCACAAAAGTTAAGTGTTATTTAATTTTCCTTCCTGGTCAGTATTCAATGAAGACATGATTAATAGAATTCTGAAGGATCTTAACTTGGGGTCACCAAAGTTAAGATCATGGTCAGTACTCAAGTGTAAGTTCTCCAGTTTAACTAACATATTATGATGGCTTTCTTATATACTCTCCAACAAAATTTTGATAAGCTGAACTGGATGCAACTATGCCTCCATATGGTGAACTTGGTTAAATTAATCCTGGAATGTATGGTCTACATAATTCATCAAAGAGGTTGCTCCTTACCAGTAGGTTGATACCTTTTATAGGATGAGAACAATCTAAAATGCGAGACTGAATATGACTCAGTTTTCTTGAAGGGATAAGAGGACAACACTGATTTCCGATATTATAGATGTACAACAACATTCCAACATCTTGTGGTTGGTGGAGAACTTTAGTTGCAAACCTTTTATTATTGCAGAGGTAAAAATACATAGTAATTTCATGTCTATTATTATAGCACAAACTTTACTGAGATAAACAAACATATGCAGAACATGGTACACTGCATTACTGAAACTATAAGGAATCTCCTACTTCAAACCCAATTCACCGTGAATCAGAATCACCCTCCACAAGACGGGTAAAAAAAAAAATTAACTACGACAAATTGATAACTTAGCAAATTATTTCCACATACCAGGGAAATAGCCACTTATCACCTCACGCACCTGTTTGCTTATTTAGAGGGCAGTTCACAAGAGTTTTTTGCACCATCCAGCCATCGCATCTGTAACACAATGCTTTAGTGTTTGGGGAGACTTATCTTTTGTGAATAATTGTGTCTAACCAGCGTACATTAAGTGATGATCAAGGAAGGTGATCAAGTGTCATAAGGACAGGTTAAAAGCTGCAGATGTTTGACTGAGGGAAGTGGGGGGGCGTCGAGATCGCCTCCCCCCCCCCCCCGCCCCCCCCCCATCCCCCTTGCCACAGCACGAGGGTGGGGAAGCCTAGGGAGGTCTCCCTCTGTATTTTGAAGGTTCTAGAGCATCAGTTGAGTTCTAATCCAACCCTTACAGCAAAGAAACTTAAGTAACAGAAAACCATGCTACTAAGGGAGGCTGCTGTTCAGTGGTATCCAGCAGACTCTCCCACAGGGAGGGATGCTGGAAGGTTTCCTGCCAAGAAGAAACCCTCGTTCTATCTCC
>JANJGK010008866.1:0-5000 GCA_039081455.1 Macrobrachium rosenbergii
AAAGGGGTGTTAGGGAGAGAAAGAGAGAAAAAGCAAGTGAGAAAGAGAGAGAGAGAGGGTTTATTGGTCATTCAGAGTTTTCCCAGTCAGCGCCGGGAACAGGATAGCCAGAAGACGTGGTAACCATGTAGACATTATTATTTCTTAAGTCATAACTGATGCAAAGCCGAGCTTTTGGGAATACATGACTTTTCCCATCATCATGGTCACTTATCTACAAAATAAAATAAAATACAAGGAAACAGTAAGAAAAGTATACTGACTGACTAGATCTACAAGTATTCAAACAGCTATAATTGACAACACTTTAAATTACATAATAATGTAAACTAAAAATATTCGATGATAATATACAAAAGGGAATATAAAAACGAAAGTTAACAGCAAATCAAAACTAAGTAAGAAGAGATTGCCTACTAAACAGAAATCGTCAAATAAAGTCAACTGAGCAGACTGATACCGAGAAAAAAAAACATGAATATTCAAAATAATAATAATGAAAATGTAGTACAAAATACTGGAAAACCTACTGTTCATGTCTGTAGTTAAATGATATCTGGGAGAGTTAGGAGACTGCGAATGAAAGAGGGTGGAGTGGTGTGGGTTTAAACAACTATGCAATGTACAAATGAATGAGGTGGTTTGGCTATTGAGTGTTGGTGATTGTTGTTTAATATGGAGGGACTCTAAAAAGGGAAGCGAATTGCTATTTTTTTTCCGAGTATTTGAAAATTGTTGTGAATTCTATGTGATGGTGGCAGGATATGACATGGAGTCTAATGGCACTATTTTCTTTTTTGTTTAAAATTCAACTTGTACGATGGCTGACGCCCTTAAATAAGCTCTTGGTACATCCCACATAAGTTCCAAAATTACAATTAGGACAATTAAACTTGTAAACTATACAGGTACGCATCAACTCCGGGAGGGTGTCCTTAAAGAGAAATGGTATTCCACTTGTATGGGGGTCCTTAAAAGTAAATCTGAGGTCAACATATGGATAAAGATGGCTCAACAGTGACAGTAATTTACGTTTGGTTAGGAGCCATCTTAATCCATATGTTAACATCAGATTTACTTTTAAGAACCCTCATACAATTGAAGGCTGATTTAAGAAATAAGAATGACTACAACGACACCACGTCTTCTAGCTATACCATTCCTCCTTCAATTAAAGTTTTCTAGAAACGAACAACATAACCAGTTATACATGCATGCATATATATATATATATATATATATATATATATATATATATATATATATATATATATATATATATATATATATATATATACATATATGCACACACATATATATGTATATATACATACACTTATATATACATATACATATATATATATGTCTTCCCAAGGATTCCAGCCACCAAATGCTTAATTTAAAGCTGGAAAATACAACAATGCATTTTGGCACTGCCTGACAAGGAGGGGCGAAAGGAATATTGGCCCCTCCCTTAATCTGTCAATTGCACCCTTTCAACTTTCTCTTCTCGAACATGTGACGCTGTGGGAAACTTTGTTTTCAGACACGAGGTTGTGAAGAGACTAAGCCTGGCTGGAGGCAGATTAGAGCCGGCGACGCGGATTAAGAGAATGAACATCTGGACCTTGAGTCCTAAATGATGCCCGTGCATAGGGAAATGACACCAACCCAAGCTACCTGTGGGTAATGTCCTGACCACTGACCGAAGTCATATAAGGGCCTCACCGAAGGGACAAGTGAGAGAGACATTGCTGGACGCAAGCAAGACACATCTCCCCCTTCTATTCCCGCCTCCTTCAGAGCTATGTCCTACTATGTGGTCCTATCTTGTAGGGACCTTTAGTATTCTTACCAGTGAAGCCCTTAGCCCTTCCTCCGCCACCATTACCCTTGCTGAAGCCACCCCTTCTACAAGATAAATTGATCTGTTGCAAATGTTCTTCGAGCCAGTGACACTATTTTAATTCTCGAACTAAACTTCCTTTTTCCATTTCTAAGTGCCAGTAGTTCCATATCAACCTTGCCTTGTTAGGACAGTGTTACGTAAATGCCTGTGTTTAAGTAATTACATAAAAGCATGTGTTCAAGGCTTCTTTGGCACCCTCTCTGCTCGCCTTTAATTATGCATATTTTACTGCGTCCTTACTGGCTTTTAATTCGCGAATCTCTCCGTTTACACAGGATTTGTTAGCCGTGGCAATCTCTCTTGACTGTGCCTTGTATCAGCATCATCACACCAACGGATATACCTTCAAGTTTTCCCAGTTATGATTAGCCTCTCAGGCCTTGAATGCCTGATTAGTCCATTTCATCTTCTGATAGTTCATTTCATGTAAATATGCGTAATTTTAAACTTACCCAAACTTGTTTACTTACAAATACCCTGTGAGCAGACCCCTCAGCTCAGATAAATTCCCTCTTTTTCCATGTTTTTTATGATTTCCTGAATCAACAGCAGTCAGATTTTATACAAAAATAGAGGTAACAAAATCATTCATTTAGAGTCTATAACTGGCTCATTGTAAGCATTTCCCCAGGTTAAATCATATATATATATATATATATATATATATATATATATATATATATATATATATATATATATATATATATATATATATATATATATATATAAATATATGCACACACACACATATGAATATCACTGCTGAATCGCTGACTATTAAGCCCTTACGGCAAAATACCAGGTAGTAGTGGATAAAGGTATACCCATAGACCTACAAGTGATAGGGTAGTGTGACCAGTATATGTCGTACCTTTTTACAGGGAGGGGTCCTTATGAGTTCCAAGTGTAAACACGTGCAGAGCTAGAGAGAGCTGTCCCTTATCTTAATCCCAAATTTGATTTACCACCCACTGAGTTTTCGACCTTTATGCTGGCCAAGCTTCTTCTCCTAATTCCAAGGCAAATGCCATCCATATCCTGAAGCAATGCCTACAGCAACAGTCTAGACCTAAAAAAACACAGAGGTCACGCCATCAAGGCAGTTCAAGACAGATCAGTCTAGGAGACAGTCAGACCAGGTAACCTCTGCCTAGACAAACCCCAGAGCTGGGGTGATTTTGGAAGTCACACTTTTTTCACGCTGGGCAGAAGTACCAATTCCAGGATGTTGCCGTAACTTGCATCACATCGACACAAGGTTGTTTGTGAATACAAAAATCAGGAAGCAACAAAGGATTGTTATCGATGCCGTTACCAGCATAGCCATGTGTCTGTGTTCCTGATTGCTAATAAATTTCCGGCCTACTGGGGCGGACAGGATAATTGCCTAATTGGCTCATGGGACCATCTGCATGTGGCCAGTATTCGTAATTGCAATGCATTATCCAATTCACTCAGTCATTGCTGTTATGTAAATTCCCAACTTACTTTAGTGAAAGAGTCCAGTGTATCCTTGGTAATTTCTTCCATGTGATTGTAAATGATAAATTACTATTAAGAAACCCATTTTCACTTGGCAACCTACCATTTCCTTGTTAATTTTGCATTTTCTAAAGTTACGGGCTTATGAAGATTTTTTTTTTGTAAGGATAAATTATTTCTGCAAGGCCCAGTACTCACAACCCCACCTGTTAGCCTGTAACAATATATATATATATATATATATATATATATATATATATATATATATATATATATATATATATAATATATATATATATATATATATATATATATATGTATATATATGTATATATATATATATATATATATATATATATATATATATATATATATATATATATATATATATATATATACTATATATATATATATATATATATATATATATATATATATATATATATATATATATATATATATATATATATATATATATATATATATATGTGTGTGTGTGTGTGTGTGTGTGTGTGTGTGTGTGTGTGTGTGTGTGTGTGTGTGTGTATGTGTGTGTGTGAGACTGTGTATAAGTTCATCACCTATTAAGCTTCCTATTCTGAGGCTGCTGTTTTATTTTGCCCCCGAAGACTTTTGGCGGGTGCAAGGAGAACAATCTTTGGATATCATTATTTTATATGTAGTCTTTTCAGTCGATTCTTGTTTGCGCAAGGCTATCAGAAATAACTGGACAATGGAGACGGACGGGGATTTATTGAGACGTTCACTCGGGCTGAATTTCCAAACTTAATTTCCTGATGAGCTTCATCTCGTTTCATAAAAGAAAATGAATGAATATGCAACAATTTATATATATATATATATATATATATATATATATATATATATATATATATATATATATATATATATATATATATATATATATATATATATATATATATATATATATATATATATATATATATATATATATACAGTATGTGTGAGTGAGTGTGTCCTGCAGATGTGTTCCGATTTTTGGATATTGGTGGAAATGCTGATTACTCTAACCGGTTCCCCTTTCTACAAATATAATTTAACTTAAAGTACATTTCCCTTTAGATATTAAATAACAAGATAATTTATCTTATCCAGCTTTACGTATTACGCTATCCAACCAAAACCAATTTCCTTACTATACCAGAATTTGCTTCTGTGTTTATCTTAAAATAAAATGAACAGATTATCTTTTCCAGTTTTTTTGTAGAACCTTGGGTGCCTGAATGACAGCCATAGTGGAACGGAAGCCATTTCAGTCTTATACTGATCATTATAGTGGAAACTTACGTTTTAACTCTATGATCCATCCTGATCACTACAATATCTGTTTTCTAATTACACTCGCAATCTGTGTCCCCTACACGGCTCATTTCGTCCCAGAAGTATCGGGCAATTGCATTTGTTCCAAGAATGGGTAATTGGAAGTATCGAATAATTTGGGATATAGGAAACAAAAGACTAACGACAGATCTCCTTTTTCTTCCAGGAAAGACCACTGGCATGAAACACAAGACCGAAAGCCTCAAAGAAACATGAACGATACGAAGATTGCGGATTTTTATACGTT
>JANJGK010008866.1:10000-24508 GCA_039081455.1 Macrobrachium rosenbergii
CTCTCTCTCTCTCAGATTTAATTTGGAAAGTGACGACTTTATTGATAATAATATAAAATAACTAGGGGAAAAACATACAATATAAAACTACATTATATTATTAATAGTAAATTTTTCTCCATTGACATAGTTTCTTTCCCTTTAAAGATTTGATTTCGTTGTATTTTTTTTTTTATTTTGTAGTCACACACACGCATATATATATATATATATATATATATATATATATATATATATATATATATATATATATATATATATATATATATATATATATATATATATATATATATATACACGTATAAATGTAATAAAAAATATTTAAATATTTTGCTTGCTGATGGACCCTTTTATATGTAAACCTATAACCTTTTTATCAATATCACTGACGTTTCTTAATCTAACAAGTGTTTAAGTATTTCATAGTACAGTTGAGGGAAAATGAGTACGGTATTTTTCGAATATCCGACGCAAAAGAGCATTTTAACAAATAAAGTACGTATTACTATCATGTCATAAACAGTGATCTGTTGGACATGAGTTGAGATGGTGGATATATTTATTTTTTTTTTTTGCTTATTTGATTTTGGTAAATAGTCGTATCTAAGTTTTATTTCTTCCTCCCACCTCCCCCCCCCCTCTCTCTCTCTCTCTCTCTCTCTCTCTCTCTCTCTCTCTCTCTCTCTCTCTCTCTCTCTCTTCCTTTCTCCTTTACCCATCCCGGTTGAAAGCATGCCTCTTGTAATTGCACACATATGGAGAAATGCAAGAGATAAAAAAAATAATACCCACTCGAGGGACACAAGGACTTCAAAGCGTTAAATTTTCCACTACATTACAAAGAAAAACATAACATTTAAAGCAGCAAAGACTGCAAGGCCTTAAGACAAGATCTCTTTGAGTCTGAAAAGATAAAAGCTTTGCATGAGGACACGTCTGTAACTGATTCCACCTCAGAAAATCTTCATGTCTTAAATTTGTTTTTCCTAAAAGTATCATCAAATAAAAACGGAGATTTTGCATAAAAATTCAATTTAGGAACATTATAAATTGTAGGCTTGAGGGAGAAGTACTTGTCTAGAAGCGTGCGAAGTATCTTAAAGACCAGTTCAGACAGGAAGCAGTTTTTTTTCTATTGAAAATGAGGACCTTTCAGTTTTAGGGCGAGCTTCCAGCAGCCATGAATTGGCAATTTTATAATCGTTAATGATTAAACGACTCGTCCCCTCGTTAAACAGCCAAACTTCTGCCGGCACACTTTTGTCTTTCGTTTTCTCTTCAGTCGCAACATTGCCACTGAATAGGTTGTCCTTTTGTATTGTATTTTTTTTTAAGAGAGATTTTTTTTGTTTTTCAAGTTGTCCTTTTTAATTGTTCCTTCTAATTTTCTTAAAATTTGTAATCATTATGCAACCTTAATTTTTTAAATTTAAAGTTATAGCATTTTTGTAATTTGGTATTTATTTTATACAGCTCTCGAAAATGTAATGAAGACATTGCGAAACGTCGGGAGTAATTTGACCCTTTGTAGCAAGTCTTTATGTCCTCCTCCTCATTGATGTATATCCGGCTGTGGCCACCACTGTTTGGAGATATATATATATATATATATATATATATATATATATATATATATATATATATATATATATATATATATATATATATATATATATATATATATATATATATATATATAGTGAGGATTGAGAGGGGTTCTATCAACCGGTAGACATCAGCAGGTTAGGGTGAAGGATCATTCCATTATTCCATTATTAGTCAAATTGACTAATCCTGAATTTTCATGTGTACGAGAACATGCAAAGAAATGCAAATATGACATAAACTACAAAGATTTTAAAATTATAGGCCAAACTCCTAACGAACAATATTTAGCAATCTTGGAAACACTCTTTATTAAACAACTAGTTCCACAGTTAAACACCCAGTCTTCCTCAACACCTCTGTATCTCTCGTGAGTTTAAGTCGAAGCTGAACCCGGCCCGAATAGTCACTCGGTCTGTGCCTTCAGCACCTTATGGTACTTACTCCTCCCTATCCTTTGTACTTTACTTTTATATTATTTGTATATATGTATAAAGTTTTTTTTTTTACTTAATTTTAGCCCGAGTTTTTATTTTAACTTTCAACTTCTATTTTTATAGCTTGAAAATGGGACTTTAGTCCTGAAACGTTGCAGCATCAATAAAGTACCTTGAAAAGGAATAATGGAATGATCCTTCACCCTAACCTGCTGATATATATATATATATATATATATATATATATATATATATATATATATATATATATATATATATATATATATATATATATATATATATATATATATATATATATATATATATATATATATATATATATATTACACACATCTGCATATTATAAAATATACTGAAGGAAAACAAGTTCTAATGCAATTTTTTCAGAGATATATAGCAGTAATACATTTATAATTTCTTTTAGACATTATAAAAAAGGTTCTTCAATATCGAAGGGCAACAGCCTGGAGAAAATAGTTTCATACAGGGAGTTTTCCAATCAAATATGGTCCTATAGTTCTTCGAAACTGTGTATATACATTATTCTGCGTTTTTGAGCACAACCAAGGGCAAATTTATCTAGTCCCCAGCTTTTTTTTTTTTAATCAAATAACAGTTTAGATATAACTAGATTTTATCAACGAATAAAGGTTTAAGTTCCTTCAGAAAGAAAAGCAGGTCAAAGGTGGAAAAAGCTGAAAATTTCATTGCTAAAATCCCAAAATCCACAAACAGCATAAACGTATGAAACAAGGAAACAAGAGCAGTATGCATATTAAAGCAGAAGATCATTCTAACGCGTAATCAGCTACAGACATGTCTTCACTTTGAGTTCATTCCTGTTCATCCTCCCGGGAGGATTTGTCGTAAGTCTATGTAGCCGTCTTTGGTACCTTAAAGATTAGGAATTCTTTCGTATCTTACAGGAAAATTATACACTTTGAAGTTAAAATACACGCAAGTGGGGTTGATTTCTTTTTAAAATTCTCAGTAGTTTCTTACATCCCTTCAAATGCATATTATCATAAGAGAGAGAGAGAGAGAGAGAGAGAGAGAGAGAGAGAGAGAGAGAGAGAGAGAGAAAGAGAGAGAGAGAGAGAGAGAGAGAGAGAGGTGAAATTTAAATGCAGCTGCCAGCCATATTCAAACGAACGAAGAATATACAATATGCAATTACCAACGCAACTCATTATAATCTAATTCCTGCTTATGATATGATAACCAATGCATATATCCTTAGATTAAATGTTGGTTCCCATCAAACTGTACATACATTTTGCTTACAATATTTTCTCTTACTTGGTTTCGAAAGGAGATTTAAAGCCTTGCAAGACTAGGAAACGTCAATGAGGAATACGTATAAGGAACACGTGCCTTTAAATCTTGTTTCTCGCGATTTAATAAACGTGTCCAAGATAAAGAAGCAACGGAATGGCAGTTTTTTTTTTTTTTTTTTTTTTGGGGGGGGGGGGAAGCAAATTGGTCTTCAGAGAAAAGTGGTATAATAATATTGTGGAGTGTTGGGGATTTTCTTTTATCGTTTTTACGCAGGCTATGAGATTATACTATCTAAAGAAAAAAAACATCTCTCTGTAAGAACAATTTTTGCTGTAAAAATGAGAAACGGTGTTTGAATATATGGTAGGTTTCTGGTTGAAAGATATTAAGGTTGTTTGGTTGCGTGTTAGTAAGGGAAAACGACTCGCTGATAAAGAGGGGCAAGAGAAATCCGCATTGGGAACAACAAGGAAAGGAAGGTATGTAAAATGATAAATTCCTTGGGCAGAGGGTATTTTGGTTTCACGCTCAGCGTCTGAATAGGATACACGAATAACCAGAGCGAAACAAAAGACAATGTTTACAAAGAAAGTCACCTTAAAATCTAAAAAAAAAGAATAAACAATAACAAAAACCGCTCGGGAGAGAGTGAACCTCCAATAAGGTTACTCTACAATGAATGAATGAAATCGTTCCCCCTTCCAACTTAATATGAGAGCGCCCCACACAATCTAAATTTGTGTTCTTACCTTTACCTTTGACCTTTGAAGGGCATACTTTGGGTTCAAAATTATGGAGACTGTTATCTTAATTTATTAAAGAGAAAAGGATGCCATAAACACGGGACACATGAAGCATTTGAATTTGAAGAAATCTATGACCTTAACATTTCCCTTTGAACCTTAGTTGTAGGCAACAAATTTCCCAATTTATTTTTTTTTTATTTGCTAGAATATTTATCCCCAATTGATAAGGAATCCGTAAATATATATCTAGGTATTAAAGAATGGCGCTACGAAAAAATATGTGGTCTTTAAATTTTACCTTTGGCTTTTCGAAGATCTATTGGAATAGTTCACAATGCCAAAAAAGACCGCCAAACAAATATATCAGCTGAACTTCATCGAGTTATTTTCCCTGTTCCTGGATTATCTTGCTAGCACACACCTCCACAAACATGGGCATAGAGGAAAAAAAATTCATCTTACTTCTCTTGCCGAGGTAAAAAAAAAACATTGTCTTAATATCATATATAGAGACAGTTTGCTTTTGAAATGTAGAGAGCTATTGGAGCGGAGAATAAAATGACGAATTTCATATTAATGAACTGCAACATTTAAGCACCACTTTTGTAATAGTGAAGCCTGACTAATGTTACGCAAAAAATAGAAGAGCAAAACATGAAGTAGGCCCCTCCCCAAAATCAAACAATAGCATTCTTCAGTATTCTATCTTATAAGCTGAAACTTTACGTGATAATTATTTAAGCAAATGTAAATTACTGTAGAATACGACTGAAAAAGACAAAAAGCCAGCACGAAAAACGAACACAGATTAAAGAGGATTTAATGTTCCATGGAAGACATCCCATTAAATGACTTCATCCTTCTCCCCGAATTTTGACAAGGATAAACTTCCACCTTCCTCAGACGACCTTTCTTAGCCACAAAGTAATTTCTTGGATCCCTTTCTCTTCGCTGATAGTAACATGATTAAGGGCATGACCCTTTCCCTTGTAAATGGGAAAAAAGCGAATAAGGTTATGCTGATGTCGAGTTAGATTTCTTTCTAGAGATTTATTAGATCTTGGGGTCTACAACGAAGAACATTTCACGAACGATTTGGTTCCTTAGCTGACGAATTATTACGTTCCCACTATTCATTCAGGTGGATAAGCAAGTATACAATTCGTCAGGTTAGGATAGTTTCCACTTCCGTCTTTCTAATTCTTGTCTTACAACTCGGACCTCTCAGGAAAAAAGCTGTACTTTTCCATTTATAGGGGAAGTGAATTGGTTTACTCTTTTGGGTCGAGGAATATGTTGGGATACTACCATTAGCTTCAAAATGTTTGAATGATAACGATAATTATATCAAAGCCACGGTGGCAAACTCCATTATTGATGGTGGCAATAATCTGCTTTCCGCTTATACAGTGAAAAAAATACTGAAAAAAATAAGTGTTTAGTGTAGTTCTCATTGGCTTTAGCGATATGGCGTCTCACAGATGACTAAAAGTAAGATGCAAAGGCAATTCTTCAAATTCTGGAAGTTTGATTTTAAAGAAATGATGTACCGTACTGTATGTAGGTTTTGCAATAAATGAACTAAATAGAATTGAAATTTCTTATTAATATTGATGTTACCATTAATATTAAAAACAAACAAGATTGGTCGAATTATGATCTTTCTTTTACTTATTATATTCAAAGTGAACGACTCTGTGACAGAGTAAAAATTCTGTAGATTTTGTGCAAGTTCTGTACGAAAAATCCAGAAATCTGATTACTTGAAAATCATTTTTCTTGATTACAGTGGTGTAAGTATTCAGATTAAATAATTTATTGATGCAATATAAATAGAAAGACTTTTTCAAGACCAAAGAAACGTTTTTGCACCCATACGAGAGCAATTAATTACTGTGACCGGCCAAAGAAAAAGCCTCCGAGCTAACTATAAATAAGGAAGAAACTTAGATATGACGGAAGGAAAATGTTTACGTTTACTCTTAATTTCAATAACTGGTTTCACCTTTCATTTTATCTTTCCAAAGATTTTTAAAACTCTAACGCTGATGCAACAGCTACAAAACCCAACAGATTCTTCCACCCAAGAGAGATTATGGTTCCTGAGCTCGACAAATCACAGACACAAAGAGGGATTCAAAACTCAGGGTCTTTCGAGGCACCAGTTTTAGGTACCTAGACTTAACAATTTAATTTTAAATTTTATTTTAAGGTAGGCAACTGTAGGAGCTACTGGGCGCCACATACAAAGACAATTAGGAAACAACGTATAAAAACTAAAGACAAGATGGATACCAAACCGGAAAGAGGACAAGTGAACACAATTGATATAAAACCAGAAGGAATCTATTAAAAAATCGAATAGTTACGTTTTAGCCAATCACTAGTAATAGTAGGAAAACAGAGTAGTTAATTTTTTACCAGTCAGATGTACTATAAAACAAAAAAAACAGTTAAGGTTTGTCTTATCAGAATTGCACTAAATAAGTGCGAGTTTCTGGAATCGAAACAGAAGTTAAAATTTGCAACAATTGTACAGGTTACGTATACATACATACATATATATATATATATACATATATATATATATACATATATATATATATATATATATATATATATATATATATATATATATATATATATAAAATCTAAGCCTTTGGCTATTTTATTTTTATTAGGGACGGTATACCCGTACCCTTGATGATAAACGTAATATTTTTGTTGAAATAGTCTTCGATTAGATGTGTTAAAACACCTGTTTGATTTTCTAGAATTCAAAAAATAAGTCTTGAGTGTTTCCCATGTTCATGTTCATTCATACTATGTTATTAGTATGAATGAACATGAACATGGAAAACACTCAATACTTGTTATATCCTCCCAGTTCTCACATGCATACCTATTGCAGCTTCGTTCTTTTCCCTTCGTCTTCTACTTCTTTTTACTGCCCATTCTATTTTCATTCATTTTTCTGATAATTCTCGGACGTTAACTATAAGTGTATCTGTCACAAGACCAGCAAGAAGTTGATAACTTATTAATAAATCTAGTAACAGTTATCATAACTGCTGGCTGTTTATACCGTTAGTCCGTCCCTGTGACTCATACATTAGGGATTTAGCTACGTAGATGAGACTCTTTGATCTTTGCGTATGGACATAACAGCCTTCATAAAATACCTCTGTTTTCCTTAAATATTTTAGAAACAGAACTCCTGCTTTATTACGATTTTCCAGACTGGAATATTATGTAGCAGTGCCTTTAATATCGAAATCACTTAGCCCTCGAGTTATCTTGCACCCAAAGGGAATTATGCATGGTAAGTTACTTTTGGAATATTTATAGGGCTATCATTTAATAAGCCCGTGTTACAGACCTTGTACTTATCTATCTTGATAGAGATGGGCTGGGAGGTAGGGATTTCGAGTCTATTTATTTAAAGTACAAAACCTATTTAGAAATCAACGTATATCTTTCCTGATGGGTGAATGGCTAGGGTAGATGCACTTATCATATATAATTCCCCTTGTGATAAGTTATTCAATTTTAAGGATTATTTGTGGGTTGGTATCTTAAATACGCAAACAGTCACACACACACATACACACGCGCACACACAAACATTGGAGAAAATTTTGAAACCTATTGGAATTATGATACATGTGTTTTGTAATGGAAAGTTTCTTGGAATTTGAGTGGTTTTATAGCAGTGGAATCTTATAATATTTTATTTTCCCTGTAACATCGTTAAAGGCTATGAAATTGCTGAAGTACCCCTCGCAAGAAATTTTAATTATGCTTTGGCTAGTAATTAGGTCGCGAGATGAGGTATGAAGGCTTTCAGGTCTAATGGGACACGAAGATGTCTAATGCATATTTGGACAACGCCGTCAAGGAACCGGATGCTTTAATAATTGACAAACTTTTTCCTTTGATGATACTCCTCATTTGCATATCTCAGAAAGCCTCCTCCGCCTCAGACTTCGGCTGAAATGGTAAAATGCAGCAGTATAACCGGAACCCCGTTTCCTTTTCAAGTTTTAATTTTCCGTCGTTTTTTGATTAGCGCAGACAACGCTAAGTAGCTGGATTTCTCCGGGGGAATAAGTGAATTTAATTTCGTTTAATTTTCTTATGACGAATGACGGGAACTCTGCGCTTGATGATTTCATTTGGAGATGTGTTTTGTCAACAGCTATTGCTTCTTTGCAGCAACCGCTTTCGTTCTTTATACTGTACCTCTTTTCATATTCTCTTTCTTCCTTCTTACTTTCCACCCTCTCCTAACAGTTGGTTCATAGTGCAGCTGCGAGGGTTTCCTCCTGTTACACTTTCAGACCTTTTCCTGGCAATTTCCGTTTCAGCGCTGAATGACCTCATAGGTCCCAGTGTTTGGTCTTTGGCCTAAATTCTATATTCAGTTCAGTTCAGTAGATTAGTCTTATTGGCTAAACCAACCGATATTTAAAGTTCTGTAAAGAAGCCAAATTCTATATTCAGTTCAGTTCAGTAGATTAGTCTTATTGGCTAAACCAACTGATATTTAAAGTTCTGTAAAGAAGCCATGGGCCAAGTACATCATCAGTTTACATTTTTGGGGATTAAACGAAGTATTTGGATTTCTGTGTCATGATTCTTGACAAAGGTTTTATTTTGTAAAGTGATGGGAATGAAAAATGACCTCAGTAAATACACGCTTTAATTCATGTCAACAAAGTTATTTCGTTCCTTTCATCTATTAATTTTCTTGAAATATTTCTTATTACCGCTTAAGAAAAATGGTCTCTTTTAATGTAGGGTTTCCCGATATTGCAAAAATTTAAAAAGAGTTTGGCGAGTTAGATTTCCTTGAGAAACAACAGTATTGTTTATCTGTAATAGCACTTTTATTGGTTCGCTTAGATTTTCTTTTCCGGAATTAGTCCCGCAAGCGAAAGAATAGAAATTTCAGTTATTGCAATAGATTTTAAAAGTATATTTTCAGTAAAAAGGGTGATAATCGTTTTCAGGGGCCTATCTTATTCTGTATACTGTCGTAAAATGCTTACAGAAACTGAAATTTCAGGCAAAGTTAGTAAAAGGAACTTTAGCATTAATCATAATAATTTAAATATCGTTACCAATTTTTGTTTTATTTATTCAGGAAATATTCTCATATTTCGAATGGAAATATTTTTCATTTTAGAAACGTGTGCTGCCGGCTCTTTCATCAACAGATTACAGATCAAACACACGCCCTATCTTCCCTGACAAGGCAATTCCAAAAATTTCAAAAGAGTAGTAGATATCAGGATCTAAAATTAAAGTTTTGCATTGATTAATCAGATGGTAATGTCCTGCTAACAAATTCATATATCTGATTAATCCTCTTCCAGTGACTATGGAGATCTTTCATACCACATATTTGTAAACAGAGAGAGAGAGAGAGAGAGAGAGAGAGAGAGAGAGAGAGAGAGAGAGAGAGAGAGAGAGAGAGAGAGAGAGATCTTCAAACTAGGATAGAAATTTTAGTCATTGCTGATTCATGTCACGGAAAACACTGGGATACAGGGAGAGAATCTACAGGTGGTGTGTTTCTTGATTTTTCCATTGCCGTCAACTGAAGGGAACTATCTAGCCTGCCTGTTAACTCCTAAGAAATTCATCCTATCTGATAGTAAAGGTATTCATTGTCTGTCGTCTAAGTTTGTAAAATATATAAAAATTATATATATAATTCCTTGTCTCCTACAAGGTTTTTCTTCCATTTTTATTTTTAATTTCCATCAATCATATTGTTATTGTGAAATCATAAAACGATAAACCAGTTTATCAGCAGAAGTTATTATTTGGTGGAAGGGAAATTTAAGATTATTTTGTGAAGCAGAATAAGATTTTGCGGGCAAAAAAAAAAAAAGAATGAATGACGAACCTTCGGATGGGTGGTAAAAAAATAGAAGCCAATTATTTGTATCTGTATTCTGGAATGAATAACAGATGACAGCAGGAGCAGAGACTGGCAAAAGACTGATACCAGTGTTAAAATGGGAGAAGGAATTCAAGAGCTCACTTTCCTTATCCGAGTGAGGTGAATGCAAATGAGAGGTGAACTTGTTTTTTTTATATGTGGTGTAAGAAAAACCGAAAAGGTCAAAGGGTGAGAAATATGGAGATATGTGAAATAAATGGTAAAAAAGGTTAGTGTAAATGAAAGGATGGTTTGATTTATTTTGAGGAGGTTTGACTAACTTCTGATTCATTTTATATAGATATACCTTAGTTTAACCAGACCACTGAGCTGATTAACAGCTCTCCTAGGGCTGGACCGAAGCATTAGACTTATTTTACGTGGCTAAGAACCAATTGGTTACCTAGCAACGGGACCTACAGCTTATTGTGGAATCCGAACCACATTATACCGAGAAATGAATTTCTATCATCAGAAATAAATTCCTCTAATTCTTCATTGGCCGGCCGGAGAGTCGAACGCGGACCCAGCAGAGTGCTAGGGAGTACGATATCGACCCGTCCAACGAGGAACTCGATTTATTTTATAAACCACGAAGAAAAGAGAAGGAAGTTGATAATTGGTAATGTAGTGAATACCGATCGAATGATATCTGCATAAAAAAAAAAAAAAAAAATAGTCGCTCCATATCGGAAGGGGAAAGAACAAACGGCAGGAAATATGCAGAAAATTAGAGTTTTCCAACGCCACTCTTCAAAGCAAAACCCCTATTTCAATATGGCCCTGCAGTTCTTTGTACGCGCGAATGATATTGTGAGGTTTGCAATGCAACCGAGGGTCAGTGTAGCCTAATAGGGTTTGAAGCCTTTGTTTTCGCTGTCGAATGTCTCTTTGACTGGGGCTTTGGCTTTTGTGGTTTCCAGTCTTATCAGAGGAAAACAATACAGGTGGGAAATTTGAAAAGAAAAAAAAATATCACAAGGTTAGGGGAAAACACTACAAAAAAAGAGCCAAGGTTCCAAAGGAACGAACGAAGGAGAAATGAAACTTAGGAAGATTATTTTGTATCAGTCGTCCTCCAAACGCCTTCTTTCTCAGATGATTTCTTTTCAGTATTAGAGGAGAATTTCGTTAGACTTCTAGACTGTAATTTTTTAGCTGCTTTGAAGATGAAAACTGCTTTTGCTTTCTATGAGCACAACGTAACGGCTCGATGTCATCATTTTTCGAAATTATTCGTTATTTGATTTACATATACAATAAATCCCAAGCAACAGAAATAAATCCTTATTTATTAAAGCATATTTAGGATATTGTGCCCTTTTCATGCTTCTTATCGACATATAAGCAATTAAAAAGGGTTTCACCTTGGATCCTAATGAGAGAGAGAGAGAGAGAGAGAGAGAGAGAGAGAGAGAGAGAGAGAGAGAGAGAGAGAGAGAGAGAGAGAAACTGATTTTTCACTCAAATCACATAAATGAAAGAAATTTAAATACATTTATGACTAATTTATTTCATAGGAAAATAAAGTATTTATGACATAACAGCCCTCAACAATTCCTTGCCTGAGAGTTTTCTTTCCATTATTGCCCTCATATCATATCTATTTTTGACCGACTCGCGATATCAAAGACGCTTTGAGGGTATGTGTCATTTAGAAATTATGTATCAATGATTAAAAGACGTAAAATTGGAGCCAACAGAAAGCAACAGGCACCAAAAGGAACAAGTGTCTTTAAGTCTTTCCTTATCCAGTTAAATAAGCGTATCTCGAAAATGCAAAGGGTGCGAACTGCAAAACAAAAAAAAAAGTTTGTTATGTATAATAGACCATAATCACATCTCTTAGTACGTCGTAAATGTGTGGAAAATGACTCTTATGGGGTATAAATGTCAGGTAATTGTTAGATTGCCTGTTAAAGTATTTTAGTTAAGTATAAGGACAGTAGAGGACTAAATAAAAGGAGGAAGATACAGGCGTATTTCAGGAAAATTAAGCAACATTATAATTTTAATATTAGAGCATAATTTTCATTTCACGCTCATTCATAAAGTACTATAATGAAAGGGAAGCGTCAAGAAAATACGGCTACTGATTACCAATTCTAGCGTAAGCTCATGATATCAAAACGTACCCTAATTGTTACCTTGATCTTTGGCCTTTATTGGCCCAATTTGGAACATTTAATTGTAAGTGGAAAGTATAACAGTGTTTAATCAATCTAAAAAGGAAACAACATATTCCCATGACTCTTGATCTTTAAAATCAAATTTTCTAAAGTTAATTACAATTAAATTGCCGGCAGTATAAAATGGCTGCTACAAAATATGCAATTAGGAATTTGGAGCACAGAAATATGAAGACTATATTTCACTTTCAACGTCTGACGGAATTCTGATTAAGGGTAATTATCTGGAAAAAGCCCACTGAAATTTCCATATTTTTCTAACCGTTCCTCAGAAACACAGAAACAGATAAGAGCATAACTCCTAACTTCATTGGCAAAGGCATCAAACACTGTTCAATGCTCATCTGATTTTGTTGCGTAAAATATGGAAGCAAATAGTTAATGTCATTCTTTCATTAGGGAATGAATTTAGTTAAATATAATCAACTATTCTAACAAAAAAAAACGCTAACGTTTTGCCCTTACTGTGGAGTTAAGGAAGACAAATACCTTTTGAAAAGTACACTCTAGAATAACATCTGAAACAGCTATTAAATAGACGAATGAACATTCGTCAGTCGTTTATCTGTTTTCATGACCTGCTATTTAAAGATGGTTAACGTCATCCACCTGAGGAAAATGCATGATCCTCAATAAAGAATTAAGAAACATACATTAAAAAGATAAAGAGATCCTTGTCAAAAGAACTCTTGAAGGATTCGCCCTGCATTATAAAATTCAGTAAAAGAGATTACTATTGCTTCCCTTAATAGGATAAGTAATCGTTTGCATCCTCCTCATTCCCCTTCATCATAACAGTTAAGTGTTTGAGCATTCTTCCCCCCCCCCAAAAAAAAAAAAAAGAATGGTAGAGTTTTTACTGGTGTTAATGTGCACGCATTTAGACTCTAGAAGTTAGTGGATGAAAGAACACTTCAGCAGTATTTTTATTCTTGAACTGTTAAATTATGTTTCTCTTGGAGAATTTGTTATTTCTGCGTGCCTAGTCATTCAAACTGATTAACAGGCCTGACTTCATCAGTCAAATTAGGAGAATTCCGCCTTCCCTTTCTGCCTTACTCTCAACACAGGGTAGTTCGTAACCGCCCAAAAGAGAACTAAAAATAAGTATATCTTAGTTTAACCAGACCACTGAGCTGATTAACAGCTCTCCTAGGGCTGGCCCGAAGGATTAGATTTATTTTTACGTGGCTAAGAACCAATTGGTTACCTAGCAACGGGACCTACAGCTTATTGTGGAATCCGAACCACATTATAGCGAGAAATGAATTTCTATCACCAGAAACAAATTTCTCTTGTTCTTCACTGGCCGGTCGGAGATTCGAATTCGCGCAATCAGAGTGGTAGCTAAGAACGGAACCCGCTCACCCAGCGAAGAACCCAAAAGAGAACTACTATGCATTTCAGGGCCGTGTCCAATTGATTTTCGTTGATAAAATCCTACCAAAACATCGGATATGGGTCACATTTTGGAAATAGATATTTGAAGCCACAGCCTAATTGGCAAAAATATGCAGTAAAGTCTAATGTGAATAATAAAGACACTTACCAGAGTAAATATAAGAATTTGAAAGGGTAACTTAGCTAAATTTAGACGCACCCAGAGAGAGGCTAGTTGTGACGTGAAGTATGACATCAGACGTAATACCCAGTAAAACTTTCCATTCACAATAGTAAACACGCCGATAATAGGAAGAGGACAGCAGAGCATTCATACGTCAAAGTCTTTGATAATTTTACAGTGGGTGCCATTCGTCGGTTTGTTCACGAGATATTTGCTGCAAAGCAAGTATTTACTGTTAGAACCCTGATGACAGATTTGAAGACAGCCACCATAATCCCTGAAACAACCTCCGAGATAGCGGTGTGGCGGCTCCTGCAAGATATGGGATTCAGATATAAAACGTCTCAACGAAAGATGTATCCTTGCAAAAGAGTCCATTGATGTGGTTTGCCGACGGATCGGGGCTCTCCGGGCTCTGAAGCACCATCGAGAAGATGGAAGGGAGATAGTATATGTCGATGAGACCTGGTTCACCACCAGAATGAGCCACAACAGAGAGTGGGTGGACACCACACAACCTGCTACCAGTGCCACGCATAGCCGACAGGTACCACCTGGCGAGGGAGAGCGCTTCGTGGTGGTAGCAGCTGGCACAGCAAATGGATTTATTGAAGGCTCTTTTTCTTTGTTATCCTGCAAAGAGTACAAGTGGCGATTACCAAGGGAAATGGCGGCGAGCTGTTGATACGCTGGTTAACAACGCAGCTTCTACCATTGC
>JANJGK010008867.1:0-24504 GCA_039081455.1 Macrobrachium rosenbergii
GGTCATTCGTGAGACTTGTCCTGCGAATGAAACTTCAACGATGAGAGACAGAGAGATGACATGGCATTGGTCCAAATGTTCCGGAAATTGTTCTTTTTCATGCCGTAAAGTAATTTAATATGAGGTCATTTTCCATTCTACTTTGTAGGAAGTTGTTGTAAGTCCTGTGTGGTTTACTTTATTTGTAATCGCCATATCCCACGCAGACTGTCTGTACACATCAAAGTAGTATGTTGAGACTTTAATTTTATTATGGTTTTGATTCCAAAAGATTGTGACACAGTCGTAGGAAATGTTAATTGCGAATTGAAATTCAATGAATATCAAATAAGACTGACTATATATTAGGAGTATAGGAAAAATGATAAGTAAAAAAAAAAAATAGATAAAGTTGGCTCTGAAATGAGCGAAAGTTTTGTGAAAAAAGGCGAAAGAGAAAATAGAATGAGTTCAACAGAACGTTTTCAGAAAAGACGTTATAAAAGCTGAAATAGGTAAAACATATTTTAAATTTGATCAATGAAAGTGAGCTTTGCCCTGCAATAATAGTCCATAAAAAGAAGGCAGTTTACGGAAGAGGTTTTAAATGTAAGTTAAAATCAGAATGGTTGACGAAGGAAATAAGACTGACTATAACGAACTGAAGTTCCTGAAATGGAATTTGATGCAGCATTGTTACCCTCACGAAGAGGAGAGTAAATTTGTGGGTTTCGCCCGCTTTCCTCAATTCTGTTGAGGAAGCTGGACGTCTGTTGCTCTTACAGAAAGCATTTCCCCTCTTGGTGATCACATTTCTCTTTCAAGGTGTTGTTAGAACAAACATAAGATATAAATAATATTATTTGGGTAATTTCATATCTAGCAGATATCCGTTTGAACTACACAAATAGACATGAGTGCTAAAAATGAATAAAATTATATTTGTTTAAACAAATATAATTTTATTCATTTTTAGCACTCATGTTTGAAGCACTAAGTGGAATACTTTAGTAGTTTATTTTTCCTCATTTTTCCATTCGGAGAGCTGAGAGTGTTGGATGCCACCTGCGTCCTTTTGTCCTCGGAATTCCTGGTGGCTTCGGAGACTCTCCTGCCTCCTCCACCATTACCGCTTCTTCCCTCTTCCCTCTTCGCATTTCAAGCAGCCACTATAAAAAATTTTACTCACTGATTTTCAGCAGTTATTTACGATTAGGGCTTTCGTGGAGTTTGTGTGTGTTTTGACATGTTAATAATAATAATAATAATAATAATAATAATAATAATAATAATAATAATATACAAAGATTTCTGTTTTCTTAGTTTTATTTCCTCTGACGTTTCAAATTTATCTTCAAAGAGTGAATGAATGGCACGGGCAGGTTACGAGGGTATATATAGCAAGCGGGGGTGTACAGTTGTCAAGGCGGTTACTCAGCAGTGTTTTGGGTGGTCCTAATAGGTTGGTGACGAAATCTGGCCTGGAGGCGTTGAGACCTCCTGGGCCTAATCGCCACTTGAATTTGGGAGTGGCTGTTATCCGGGATTATAAGTTGTTCAGGTAATCTGCCTTCTGTGTCCGATGCTGGGTCCCTTTCTCTTTCTTCTCCTTCTCTTTCTCTCTCTCTCTCATTATCTCTTTCTCTCTCTCTCTCTCATTGTCTCTTTCTCTCTCTCTCTATTCCTCTCTCTCTTTCATTCTCATTCTCTCTTTCTCTCTCCAGCTCCCCCTCTCTCTCTTGCTCTTTCTCTCTCCTCTTCTCTCTCTCTCTCTCTTGCTCTTTCTCTCTCCTCTTCTCTCTCTCTCTCTCTCTTGCTCTTTCTCTCTCCTCTTCCCTCTCTCTCTCTCTCTCTCTCTCTCTCTCTCTCGTGGTGGGTTTCTTAAATTTCTCCGTATGATGGTAGGGAGGGAGAAATTCAGTTTCCTTCACTGTGTTGATGTTCGGCTTTTTTCTAAAATATGTAAAGCTTCGAGAAGCTGTAGGCGTCGGCGGTCCTTTGCCTGGTCGATAATTTTGGTATTCTTTACGAGTTCTTTTCTTTCGGACCTTCTTTGGTGTTTTTGAGCATAATGATTAAAAATTTCCCCTTCTTGGAGGTGACAGGAGAGACGCTTTGAGAGTTTGGTAGTCGTCATCCCGATAAAGAGTGGTGGCATCTTTCCACCGGGCATGTGAATTCGTAGATGACACTACTTCCCTTCAAAGACGTTTGTGGGGGCGCAGGGTTGTTTTTAAGTAATAACTGGCTTGTTTTCATATTTTATAGTATATTATCAGCGTAATTTTGTCATCTTCTTTAATAGAGGTTACATTTTCATTCATTATTTTTCTGAGGGCCTTCTCATCTTCAGCATATTTTTGGTGCATATAGTTCCGGTAATATAGTTTTATGGACTTACTATGGTTGTTTCTAGTGTCCATCATGCTTTCCCGGTGCCAGTTATGTATAGAGACTCGGAGGGTTTGTTGTTCAACCATGTGATTAGAGAAATTGTTGTTAATAAGTATTTGGGTTGATTTGTCGATCTCTTCCGTCGTTCCTTTCTACGTGGAACAATGTGAGAGGGCGCGACGGACGAAGGCGTCAACTACGGACTTTTTATACCTGTCCGGGCCCTCACTGGACCCATTAAGGCACAGACCTGGGTTCTTGGGTTTCTTGTATACTGTGGTGGTATAACCCGTCGGGGTCTGCAGCACTCGAACGCCCAGGAAGGGAAGGGCGCCGTCAACACTACGTTCGCACGTGAAACGGAGGACGGAACATTCTTCAAAAGTAGTCCTTAATTCTTCCAGGTCTTCTTCATTATTCACTCTCACAAAGGTGTCGTCTATATATCTGTAGTACTGAGGAGGGCAGGGAAGTTACTGAGGATAGAGCTTCTGTATGGGGCACCTCGGTTGGTATGGGCTTCTGCTAACAGTAAGGGCTGGAGGGAATCGCTCGACCTGACCCTATTTTGGTCCTCCAGTTATTACTTAAAAACAACCCTGCGCCCCCACAAACGTCTTTGAAGGGAAGTAGTGTCATCTACGAATTCACATGCCCGGTGGAAAGATGCCACCACTCTTTATCGGGATGACGACTACCAAACTCTCAAAGCGTCTCTCCTGTCACCTCCAAGAAGGGGAAATTTTTAATCATTATGCTCAAAAACACCAAAGAAGGTCCGAAAGAAAAGAACTCGTAAAGAATACCAAAATTATCGACCAGGCAAAGGACCGCCGACGCCTACAGCTTCTCGAAGCTTTACATATTTTAGAAAAAAGCCGAACATCAACACAGTGAAGGAAACTGAATTTCTCCCTCCCTACCATCATACGGAGAAATTTAAGAAACCCACCACGAGAGAGAGAGAGAGAGAGAGAGAGAGAGAGAGAGAGAGAGAGAGAGAGAGAGAGAGAGAGAGAGGAGAGAGAAAGAGCAAGAGAGAGAGAGAGAGAGAAGAGGAGAGAGAAAGAGCAAGAGAGAGAGAGAGAGAAGAGGAGAGAGAAAGAGCAAGAGAGAGAGGGGGAGCTGGAGAGAGAAAGAGAGAATGAGAATGAAAGAGAGAGAGGAATAGAGAGAGAGAGAAAGAGACAATGAGAGAGAGAGAGAGAAAGAGATAATGAGAGAGAGAGAGAAAGAGAAGGAGAAGAAAGAGAAAGGGACCCAGCATCGGACACAGAAGGCAGATTACCTGAACAACTTATAATCCCGGATAACAGCCACTCCCAAATTCAAGTGGCGATTAGGCCCAGGAGGTCTCAACGCCTCCAGGCCAGATTTCGTCACCAACCTATTAGGACCACCCAAAACACTGCTGAGTAACCGACTTGACAACTGTACACCCCCGCTTGCTCTATATACCCTTGTAACCTGCATGCCATTCATTCACTCTTTGAAGATAAACACCAGAGAGCGTTTGAAACGTCAGAGGAAATAAATAATAATAATAATAATAATAATAATAATAATAATAATAATAATAATAATAGTGTATCACTGATCATATGAAGAAGTCACATTTGCAGTCTTACATCGGCACTGTTAAGCTGTTATGATGAAGTCTTTGGTATCGTCGTCAGTCTGTCTCCGAAGGTCATAGTGATTTTGGCTCCGCCCAAGCCCTCCCCACACCCCCTTCTCCGCAACTCTCGTCTAATCATTTGAGCGTGTGACCTCTCTTTAACTGGAGAGAAGGCAATTTCATTTTTAGAGTACTTCCCTCACGACTTGAACTTATTAAGTGAGAAGATTGGAGTTCCTTATAATCCAGACTGACCGTTCATCATTTTGAAATGATTATTATCGCTTTCTTTAGGGACCGAGCAGTGCCTGTCGCGCTGCTCTGGAATTTCGCTGTAGATTTGGCGTCTCGTGTTGCACCTGTTCCAGTACTGAAAAGACCAGGTTAGGAATCTGGGAAGAGAACCCTGAATTACGCGTAGCATAAGAGGTGTTATGAATGCCATGCAAGTCTCCTCTGTATGTATGTATGTATGTATATATGTATGTATGTATATATCAGACTGAGAAATTGTTGCTCTGGAGCTTCGCTCTCTGTAGTGATCTGATATTTTACTTTATATTTGCATTAATTCTTCTAATTTCGCTATAAAAACACTTACCTCTTCTTCTCTCTCTCTCTCTCTCTCTCTCTCTCTCTCTCTCTCTCTCTCTCTCTCTCTCTCTCTCTCTCTCTGGTCAAAACTGAGTCCTCTCCCCTAATGCTGTTCTCTTATCCCATGAGATGGGACGAATCTTATACAGACCACGAAACGATGAGAAACGGAGATTTAGGTGCCGGCATGCCACATCTTTTTATGCGTGCGTCCCATTTTGTTTTGCTTTTATTTTAATAAAATTTTTCTTCTGCGTTTCTTCCAACTCTCCATTTTCTCATTTCTGCAGCAGAAAAGAGGCACCTGACTTCATTATGGACGTCGTTTTCTCATCTTATAGTTTCTGCAATTTTCTGCTGTTTTGCCTCAGGGGCCTCGCGTGGCAGTTTGCAACAGATCCTGCGATATGTCTGCTCCCGATTTCAGTGCTTGCAAAGAGATAAGATTGATATTAGTTGATATTCCCATGTGTCACGTTAACGTAAATTATTTTTCTGTATTTCTAAATCGGTCTTGGTAAGCGTAGTATTTACTATAAATATTCTTTTTTATTCTAGCTAAGATTTACCGTACTTTGGCTGTTTTATATTTTTTTTTTTTTTACGTTAAGTTAATGAGAAAGTGTTTTGTTTTTGCTCCCTCCTCTGTAAGGCAATTAGTGAACAACCCTATTAACACTGTTTTTGTTTTTCCTTGGAGTGCGGGTGACTGAGTGGGAGCTGTAGTGCAGACAGCCATCTCCCTCCTGCGAGAGTTCGGGATGTTAGCAGCAGTTTTTTTTTGGCATTATTACGACGACTTTGGCTCTGACCCTGGAATATTCTTATCGACCGTACTTCTGAAGAATTTCCGCTGGTGTGCTTTATGCCATCTGCGGCGCTAGTACGCTAGAGATCACGGCTTTAGGACGCAGGTGTTTGTCACCTGCGACCCGTACCTCGTTGTCCGTGCCTCGCAGGGGCGTGTGTCACCTGCGACCATGTTCCCTGATTTTGTTCCCCGTCGGAGGATCCGTCGGGAAGACGGTTGTTGTCGTTCTGTCCCGACACCGTGGGAGAGGCAGTAGCCGTGCTTAGGGCACGTCAGAGTGTATCGTCGTAGCTGCACATCGCTTCATGTCTGTGGGGGTTCTGCCTGTTAGGAGATACGTAGGGAGACCAGCACTAGGTAAGGTAGCACTACTTACGTTGTCACTAGACACTCCTTGTGTGTGCACCTGGTGTCCTGTGGTCATCCCCTTGATGCAGTGGACGGTTTTCATTGCCATTAAATATTAATGCCCTTTTTAACGTCAGGTTAAAGTACTGCATTAGTGTAGCCAAGGTGGTATATATATATATATATATATTTTTTTTTATTGTTTATATCTTGTTAAGCATTTTGGGCCTAATAGTGCCTTTAATTTATCAAGTACATTTTGGTTGTCCCTGTATTGGTGACCTTTGGGTATTGTAGTTGCAATTGATTAGTACATGAATCCATTGAGGTTATTGATATTTTGTTTGCGATTTAGCTTTGTAAAGGTTAGGTAGGTAATCTTAAGGTTTTCACCCTTTTCGGCCTTCTCTCTTCTTTCTTACCTAACTTAGTATTAGGCTAATTGAGTGTTTTTTTTTTTGGGGCCCGCTCTATTTGAGCTATTTGACTGACTGTGTGTTCATATTTCTCTCGTATAGGGTTTAGTTTATTAGATTTAGGTGAACCTTGTGTTTCTGGGGACTGAAACTTGCTCTTCTGAATAATTTTGACAAGGGATGTGTCCCTTGTGTCCCCACGTTTTTCTGCCTTGCCTACACAAGGTTGATTTAGAATTAAGTGTATGCTATTTTTGTAATAAACATTGTTGAATTTTCTCAGTGTTTGTGTTCCGCATTCCTTCTCACTGTGTAGCATTATGTACTGCCTGTGACCCTTTAGAATTTCTATATAAGAACCTGCATAACGGCCTCCTTAGGTCGTAATACCATCTTTATCTGCCTTTTCCTGTACTGTGGCTGCATAGTTAGTTTATCACAATTACTTTATTCTCATAACAGAAAAAGACAGTTTTTTATATACTTAGTCCATTGGTAAAAGTTAATTTATTTTCCTAGTTTTTTTACTTGGAGGAGAATCATGAAGTAATCATAAGGAACCTTCCTTACCTCACATCTTGAGAACATCTCCTGAAAGAGTTCTGGAATGGATTCTCCAAACATTACCCATATGGGCATTCATAAAATTCTGTGTGTGTGTTTGTGTGTGTATGTGTGTGTGTTACACAATGAAATTAGTAGTGCTGGCGGATTTCATTCTTAATGCCGGGTAATATATTCCTGCTCATGTTGGTTAGTAGAAAAACATTTTGGTATGTGCAATGTATCAGGTGCATTTGTTACTTGGCCTGACTGGAGCTTGCTTGCTTGCCTCTTGATGCTTTCTTTGCTTATACAATGAGAAAGGTTAGATTATGTTCTTGTTCACACGATCTAGTCTCTCTCTCTCTCTCTCTCTCTCTCTCTCTCTCTCTCTCTCTCTCTCTCTCTCTCTGCGGTATCAGAGCGAAATGTAATTGAAGGTCTTGATGTGATACGCTGTTACTGAGAATGGATACTGTTTACAATACAGGCCATGTCCAATATCCACCTCGTTTGGCATTAGAAGTTTAGAATGAAGGAGAATAGTGTCCTTTCCACGTCGCTTAAGGTTCAGCACTTTTTTAACGGACTGGATATTTCAGCTGCAATTCCCTTCAGATCTGAACTTTCAGCAACCATTGTGTGTCATTCGTTCCTGAATCTGCTCTCTCGCCTTTTTTGTTCCATTCAACGAGATACCGATAATGAAGGAGAGAAACAGAGTGGGAGTCCAAATTTTGTGTATATTCTTGATAAAGAGTAATATGAGCAATAATGATATAACTATGGACGTAATATGAAGTCTCAGAATAAATTGCATCACTGCGTGTGTCTTCTTTCCTTCTAGAAGTGCCGCAGCCCCCTCTCTCCCCCGTGTCCTTTGCCTCGAAAAGTTCATGCTAACTGAGCCACTTGTCTCACCATATTAGCTTTTTGTGTGAAGCGTTACTTGTATCTTGTTCCGTCTCACCTTTTTTAAGTCAACTGAAACTTGTTTTTCTCTTGCTCTTCCTCGAAGAGATGGATCTCGATGCTCCCCCTCGCCCCCCCCTTTTTTTATCCGAAATGCTGCTGAAACAGAGCGTCTTTCCGTTCGTTCTGTGTCTGTCTTCTTGTGAGGAGGTTTATTTTGGAAACACCAGACGCCTTCCTTCCCTCATGTATCTCACTGTAGACTAAAAAATCACGGATGGTATTTGACGCAAATCTTGACATTAACCAGGATTAATTTTATTTGAAAAATTTGGACCATTGCTTCTGTTAAAATTTGCTGAGACCTTCATCACACAATGGCCGAGCACTGAGACGGAAAGGTATTCTTTTCGTCGTCTGCATGGGTGCTCGTGCAAAATCCGACGACTTTTTCAAAATACAGAATAAGATTGTGAAGATTTATGTACATTGTGAAGTTGAAATGCAATGCTCATAGATTAAAAACTCTTCATTTCTTGCATGCTTACCACAGCCACAACCGAACCATTCGTAAGTGCGTATTTTTTTTTTACTGTATAATCGCCTTTGATCCATTTCAGTTAACTTATGAGTGCCTTCAGCATGTGTGTTTGTTCGAGTGTCTACATTTTGCTCAGATACACAAAAGATTTCAAGCGAGTGATTCAATCTTTCATCAAGCGGAAAGCGAGCTTAAAAAGTAATGTCCCGTATGAAATGGCAGACTTCAGATTACCCTGATAGGAAGACCAGCATCATTTGAGCTTTTGCACATCTGTATTTCCACCTGCAAACACTGATTGCAATGGGAGAGAGACAGGTCCCAGCGTGCAACTTCTGTCAAAAAGTTCTAACGACGCAACAGATTTTGTAATCTTTATAACCTAGACAGTTGATTCACTGATTGTAATATTGTTAACTGAATATCGTTTTAAAACAAATCTGTGTTACTGTAAATATTGATTATCTGCTTAAATTTTACCTTGGCTTGAATTTCATCTTTCATATTCAATCCTCATCGCCTTCAAAAGCTGAATAGCCCACAGGACCTTAGTGCTTGGCTCTATAGCAGCCTCAGTTTCATCATGCATTGATTCACTCTGTCCTACACCCAGAATCTTTGCACATAGAAAGGAGACTGGTTTTTCCCATCTCTCTCTCTCTCTCTCTCTCTCTCTCTCTCTCTCTCTCTCTCTCTCTCTCGTCGAAAGCGAATTCCTTCTCGATGGCGCCTTCTTGCAAGTGGTTTACTGTTCATTCGATCGCCTTTCGTGAATTATTTGGGGCAGTGAAGTTCTCTAGCGTGCGATGAAGGCCTCGGTATCAAGGAAGAATTGGATTTGTATCTTCAGTCAGATTGCTTCGGAGCCTCACGTTTTGTATTGTTTTGGGGTTGGGGTTGGGGTGTGGGTGGGCTGGGGTTTAGGGGTCCGTGGATGGGTGGGGGATGGGTTACCAGAGTCGGTTGCTGGATATGTTTGGTCCCATAAACTGATTTGTTTTCACTCCATAGAAAACATCGTTTTAGTTTTCTGTAAAAGAAAACTATTGTGCCGGCTTTGTATGTCTGTCCGCACTTTTTCTGTCAAGCCTCAGATCTTAAAAACTACTAAGGATAGAGGGCTGCAAATTGGTATGTCGAACATCCACCCTCCAATCATCGAACATACCAAATTGCAGCCTTGTAGCCTCAGTTTTTTTTTTTTAATTTAGGGTTAAAGTTAGCCATAATCGTGGTTAAAGTTTCATGGGCCGCGGACCATACTGCATTATACCGAGACCACCAAAAGATAGACCTATTTACGGTGGCTTTGACTATATGCTGTGGCAGCTGTACAGAAAACTTGATTGCGCCGAAGAAACTTCGGCGCATATTTTACTTATTTGTGTTTGAACTGTAGTTATGAAAGCATTTTTTGGTATGTGTATACTGTATTTTAGCCTGATTGTTTTTACCTTTTATTTGTGTATGCGCTCCTGAAGTGTCCTGGACTTGCAGTTCACTCAGTGCAAGTCAGTTTTTAAAGAATGTTTTCAAGGATATAACTAGAAATTCTGAATAAAGGTACAAAGAGAGAGAAACCTTTCAGTGATAGACATTGATAGCTAGAGAGAGATTTTAAGAAAACGAAGAGTAGAGAGAGAGAGAAAGAGAGAAAGAGAGAATTTCAAAACATCTCTGTGTTTTGGCTATGCCTCGCCACAAGGCCAGAACTCAGAAACAGAGAGATTTGTAAACTAGCTAGAACAGCAAAACCATGTCGTGATTAGAAAAGCAAAACACAGGTAAATGTCATGATTGTGTCATGGTTACGAAGCCATTATGACTGCTCTGAATTTAGTTCGTAATCAAAGGAATTCGTAACAAATTGCAAAGTAGCCTTGTAATGGAATAACCGCCAGAAAAATTCATAATTTTAGTGTTTGAGAAACTCCTCTTGGAGGGAGGTAACATTCCAAAATAGGGCGTTTCAGGTAATCTGCATGACCAATTAACATCAATAAAGGCGGGACAAAAGCAAGACTCCCCACCTAATAGGGCTGGACCATCTTTTCCAAAAATCATTGGGAAGGTCCAGTTGAGAAGCAGTACAGCAGAGAAGATAGCAGAGAAGCAGAGAGAAGATAGGGGGTGGGGTTGTAAGCCTCACTAATTGTGGGTTGATAGAAGAAGAAAGACTCACATTTGACACTCACTGTAACCTTGCACTGCAATTCATTTGTATACCTACTGTAACTTTATTATTGTGTTAATGAAGTAAAGAAAACTACATTGCGTCTTCTTCAAGCCCCCTGGAACCAAAAAACACACTATTACATAAGAAAGCCAGAACAATAAGCATCTCTAAAGAAAGTAATCTTCTTAACTTGACAACAAATAGCAGACATAAGCAGAAAGAAGAATAATAAGTAAAGAAAGACATCACATAAATGGTGGCAGCTGAAGTGGATCCAGAACGAAGACAAATAGTGCAGTGCAAGTGTGAAAGACGCATACCAGAGTTTAAAACAAACATCTCTCTGCAAATGTCAACAGCCGAAACGTAATGACGAAGTGAATCATAACATCGGCAAACAACGTCGCAAGCATCTAGTAACACCTTCAACTTTTAAAAACAACAAGTGAACGTCTGAATGTCTACAAGTGAACATATCCTGAACGTATCCTGAAGGCAGTGGCAGACCGTATCCTGAAAGTTTGAACTGAACGTTTGAACATCGAAAGCAGTGAACGTCGGCAGCGAACGCTACAACGAAATTGTGTTGGTCGCAAAAGTGATAAAATGGCACCAAACGAAGCGTCTACAGAAAGCAACGAATACGACGCGGTTGCAGAAGTGAAAAACAGTTGAAGAAACCACAACAGTTTACGATTGGAAGACGGCAACAGAAAATATGTAAGTTGGAAAATTAATTCTCTCAAAAGTTCTCTCTCAGTGAGTGTATTTTTTTTTTAGTAATCTCTCTCAAAGGTACATAACATTTATGGTTCTCTCTTTCTACAATTTTTTTTCTTGATTTTTTTTAAGGTTCGGTAAATAGAATTTTTTTGTACATACTTGTTGTGTATTGTTGTTGTTTACTTTAACAACCGTTTGCTTGTTGCTGTTGTCAACCTTGCCGAAGTCACTTGGCTTTACGGGGTTAGTTAAATACCTGCCTCCGTACTGTGTGTACCTACTTTTGGAGACTTAATAAAGACACCATGTAGCGGTTCGTTTCTCTTCTCACCGACATATCATTTGGCGACGAGGATGGCTACTAATATCGGCAACATTGAACCTTTTGAAGAGGGAGAAGACTTCAATGCATGGTGTGAGCGTTTTGACTGCTTCCTGCACTTGAACAAGATTACGGCAGAGAGTGAGTGTCGAGCTGCGTTTCTGACTTTGGTTGGGAAGTCGTCTTATAACCTCATCCGTGATCTGGTTTCTCCAGAGGTGCCTACTGCCAAGAGCTATCATCAGTTGAAAGAAATTTTGACTAACCATTTTGAACCCAAGAAAAACAAGTCTGCTGAGAGGTTCAAATTTCACCGGCGCTACCAGAAGGAGGGAGAAAATATAGCTGCTTATGTTGCTGAACTGAAGAAAGGAGCCAAGAATTGCATATTTGGCAGCTACCTGGAAGAAGCTCTTTGTGATCAGTTGTTGTTGGGATCTCTTCCGAGAAAATTAGAGTTAAATTGTTGGCTGAAAATGATTTAAATTTTAAGAAAGCAGTTGGTATTGCATGCAGTATGGAGATGGCTGAGCTCCACTCGAGGAATATGCAGCAGGGAATTGCCGAGAATTGCAGTGTATATAAAGTCAAGACTAAGTGTTGGCGATGCAACAGAAGTTCTCACAAGCCTAATGACTGTAGGTTTCGACATTTGAAATGCTTTTCATGCGGTCGAGTGGGACACACAAGATCAGCCTGTCGCAGTTCTTCGGATGGAGTTGTGCACCAAAACAGGAAAGTAAATGCTGTTTCGGATAGCTGTGTCGAGGATGATGTTCGGTTGACGGCAGCAGAGTTTAGTCTTCAGGATACAGCGGATTTGGATGCGGGGGTCCTTCAAGTCGCTTGTATAAATAGGGTGTCTCCACCACCCATTAGATTGTACCCTGTTGTTAATAATGTCAAAATCTGTATGGAGTTGGATACTGGAGCCGCAGTTTCTATTCTTTCTGCAAATGAACTAAGGAGACTTCCAGGTATCAAGATTCGGCCTTGTGAGACTACCTTGACTACCTACACCGGCGGCTGTGTTGCAGTTGTTGGAGAAGCGGAAGTTAAAGTTCAGTATGGCGGCTATTGTGGTATTTTGCCAATTATTGTTACTAATTCTAATAATGTATCCTTGTTTGGTCGGGACTGGTTAACTGTAATTCAGATTGATTGGGTTAATATTTCCAAGTCAATTAAACATGTTTCAAATTCTTGTAGTTTAGAATTGGATCAGATTCTAGCTAAAAATGAGGAGGTTTTTAGGGATGATCTGGGAAGTTTCAGAGGTGTAAAAGCGAAATTTAAGTTGAAGGAAAATACAAGTGCAAAATTTTTTAAACCTAGATCCGTTCCTTATGCCTTGAAGGAAAAAGTTACTCAGAAACTAAATAGTATGGTAGAAAATGGGGTGTTGGAACCAGTAAACTGCAGTGAGTGGGCCTCTCCTCTTGTTATTGTACCGAAGCCAAATAATGATATAAGGTTATGTGCTGATTTTAAAGTTACTATTAATAAGCATATAGAGGTTGACTCTTATCCATTGCCAAAACTATCAGACATTTTTGCTAGTTTAAACGGAGGGACTATTTTTTCAAAATTGGATCTTTCAAGAGCTTATGAGCAATTGGAAGTAGATGAAAGTAGCAGATATCTATTAACAATAAATACACATTTGGGATTGTTCCGTTTTAAACGCCTGCCATATGGAGTAGCATCAGCTGTTGCTATTTTTCAGATGGAAATGGAAAAATTACTGGGAGGTATTCCAGGTGTAGTGGTGTATTTGGATGATATTTTGATTTGTGGTCGCACTCCAGCTGAACATTTTGAGAGACTTAAAATAGTACTAGAGAGATTGAAGGGAAGGGGCTTAAGACTGAGAAAAGATAAGTGTTCGTTTTTGAAGGAGAGTGTTAGTTATTTGGGATATATAGTAAGCAGGGATGGATTAAAAACTTGTCCAGATAAGGTTGCTAAGATTTTAAATTTAAAAGAGCCTAAAAATGTAACAGAGCTTAAGTCTTTTTTAGGATTAGTAAATTATTATGGTCGGTTTATAAAGAACCTTTCAACGATAGTAAGTCCCTTAAATAAGCTTCTTAGAGCTAATGAGAAGTGGTTATGGACAGCAGAGTGTGATAATTCTTTTAAAAATCTCAAGGCAATTTTAGCTGATGCACCCGTGTTAGCTCATTATGATGTAAAAACCCCTGTGAAATTAGAATGCGATGCTTCATCTGTTGGTATAGGGGCCGTGTTAACACACATATTTCCTAATGGGGAGGAGCGTCCCATAGCTTATGCAGCACGATCTCTTAGTGCTTCTGAGAGGAATTATTCTCAAATAGACAAGGAGGCCCTTTCTCTTGTATATGGTGTCAAATATTTTCACCAGTATTTGTATGGTAGGAATTTCACCTTGGTTACTGATCATAAGCCTCTGTTGGCGATACTGAGTCCGAAGGTTGGGCTCCCAACTCTAGCAGCTGCTAGATTGCAACGTTATGCCATTATTTTATCAGCATACACTTATGATCTGGAGTTCCGGGTATCCCAAAGGCATGCAAATGCAGACGCCTTGTCTAGACTCTGCAATAACTCAGAGAGGTTGGATGTCAGGGATGAGTCTTCAATATTCAATATTGAACAACTAGATAAAATCCCTGTCAACTCCCGAGACATACGTTCTGCAACGAGAACCGACCCTATTTTATCCAAGGTGTATGAATATGTTATGTCTGGGTGGCCTCATTTCGTTGAGGAAGAGTTGAAGCTTTTCAAGAGCAAAGAATTAGAATTAACTGTTGAAGGTGGTTGTGTACTATGGGGTCGAAGAGTAGTAGTACCCTTGGCACATCGCAAAGCAGTTTTGAGAGAATTGCATTCTGGTCACCAAGGTATTATTAAAACAAAATCCTTGGCTCGATTGCATGTATGGTGGCCTGGAATAGACAAAGACATTGAGAGCTTGGTGCTGGGTTGCACTGCTTGTCAAAGTGTTAGAAATAAACCTAGTCCCGCTCCTCTTCATCCATGGGAATGGCCTGGTGGACCTTGGCAAAGAATTCATCTGGATTTTGCGGGTCCCTTCTTGGGTAATTTTTATCTTGTTATCATTGATGCTTATTCAAAGTGGATGGAGGTAGAGGTCATTAGTTCAACGAGTAGTTTAAACACAATTGGTATTTTAAGAGAGAAGTTTGCTTCCTATGGCATTCCTGATATAATAGTTTCGGATAACGGAACTGCCTTTACTTCATCAGAGTTTAGCATTTTTACCAAGGCTAATGGGATACGTCATATTTTTTCTGCGCCATACAAACCATCAACTAATGGAGAAGCCGAGAGGGCCGTGCAAACTTTTAAAAAAAACCTTAGAAAGGTGAAAGGGAAGGAAAATCTAAAACTAAAGCTTTGTCAGTTTTTAATGCAATATCGCATTACACCACATGCAACAACTGGTCTAACTCCAACCGAGCTTTTTTTAAAACGTCATATCAAAACAAGATTGGATTTGCTTAAGCCTGATAAAGAAGCTGAAATGAAAAGGAAGCATGAGACACTGATTTCGGATACTAACCGTAAATTAAGAACTCTGAAATGTGGTCAACGTGTTCAGGCATTAAGTTTTGCTCGGGGATCACCTAAGTGGGAGAATGGTGTTATTGTCGGACAGACTGGTCCAGTTTCATACACAGTAAGGGTTGGGGAAAAGGTGTGGCGTCGACATATCGACCAGCTTGTTGCTGTTCCTGAATTTCAGTATTCTGACGGTTCCATATGATTTTTATGATGCATTTTTTATTACTGTTGTGTATTTTGGTTATAGAATATCATATGATTTTTGAATGCCAGTGTAATGCAGAGTCTGTTTGATGCATTGAGGGATGCTATTAGAAATAGCCCCTACCAATTATGACAAACAGCAGACAGACAAAGTCGAATTCCAGTGCCAACATCACCAGTATCATTATCTCAAAGAAGTACTAACACTAACACAAGTAGCAATAACAATAATATTAACCCAATTAATACATTTCAATTTAGAACAATGACACAAACAGCAATCATTACGCAAGCTACACAATTCTGTGGAAGAGTAGAGAGTTCAAATCCTGATAAAAGTAGATTAGAATCATACTCTGTGAACCAGTGGTTAGCAGACACAGACAGTCCTATCTCCACAAATAGAATAACAGACAAAAGAACAAAAATAAACGAAGCCTTGCTTCTGGTGAGTTCAGAAAAGGGTGATGCACACAGAACTTTGAATTCAGTTAGATTCAACAACATAACAACGTATGCCGAGTTTAAAAGAATCTGCTTATCAATCTGGGAACCAGTGAGTCAAAGTGATGCCTTATATAATATAAATAAGTTTCTCAACCATCACCACGATGGGGAATCAATAGCAAATCTTCACACAGATATCGGAGAAGCAACACACAAAGCGATAAAAGACTTAGGAAAAACAAACATTACAATAGGAGGTAGGGATGTTTTTGGTGATACAGAAACTGATTTAGTCAGTTTAAGACATGTGTTAAATTACTTGTCATTTGGGACCATGTACAAGGTACTTGGAGAAAAAGAAAAGAAGGCTTTCAAGAAAGTCAAAATTGATCCTAAAAGTGATAGCCTTATCGCTTTAATAGCCATGAGACAAGAAATTCAGAAGAAAGAAATAGATTTTTCTAAGGGATTTGTAGGTGTAACAGAAACACTAAACGAAGGAAAAGTCAGAATACCAATGAGTCATATACTGTAGAGGAAATAACATGTACAAGAATTATTCAGGACAAGTAGGGAATAGACAAACTTCCTTTCAAAGGAACTATGCACAAAATACTCGAAGAAAGTGGAATCCAAACCAAAAAGGAAGACAGAATGCATCGGGGAATGGACAATTCCACGGTCCACCCATGAGATTTCATACTAGTCAATATCCAAACATGAATAATTCAAAACCAGAGAATTATGCAGCACAAGGAGCTAGACCCAAAATAACATGTGAAAACTGCTGGTATACAAATCATTTCACTAATGAACGCAGAAAGCCTGAAAAATCGGGCATTTAACCAAGTACTGTTGGTTCTATAGTAAGGAAACCAATAAAGAAACTGTAGAGATAAGTAACAGTCTCCCGAAAATAAATAAATCATCTAACCAGTGACAATTAACCTCTCTGCAGAGAAACGAAAGTGAACCACTTCAAGGAGATGAAAGAGAAAAAGAAGAAAAAGTCCCAATGGGAAATGAAGGTTCATCCACATTTTCCTATTTACACAGCAAAGAGTAATATTTTCCATGAAGGAGGAAAGAATAAATAGAAAGGATCTGCCTACAGTAAAAATTCCAATAAATAAAAAGACATGCGCAGTACTCACTGATTCAGGCAGCACTGTAAATATTATTGATAAAATAACTTTAATTAAATATTTAGGCATTGCAGAAACTCAGATTCAGAGTCAAAGTAGAGTAATAGAAGGAGTGTCAGGGAAACTGATTAAAAGTCTAGGGAATGTGAACCTAGAAATTGATATAGGCTATTATCACATAAATTTATTGAAAATTTCCTAGTTTTAGAAGACAGATTTTTTTCCCACACAAGTATTATTTTCATTTAAATCAATGAGATGTGGAATGACATTAGACTGTAATGAAGGCAAGATTAGCCTGAAACAAGATAGTCAGAAGAGCATGTGTTTTACGCTTGACGAAGAAAAGTTTCACTCAAATCTGATCGATTTGTCTGAGACAGTTTCGACAAGCGAAACGCCGTACAGGAAAGACAGATAAGTAACTATAGCAAGCAAGATAAAATGAAAATAGATAGAAAAGGGGAATTCCCACGATCCCAGAAACAGAATTGTTGAGAAGTGCACATCTCAACAATACACATATAAATGATATATACTCCAATATCAATAATTACTCAGATTAGAATAATCGTGATTACCAAAACACTGAATCTCACGTAAATCAAGGCGCCTGTACTTATGATTGTAGCAATGTAGTAATGAATTATGAAGGAAAAATACTAAATGAAGTATTACTCTTAGATAAAAATAAATAGATCAGAAATAAACAGTATAATAGAAGTAACAGAAGAAACTACTGGAGATGCAGAACTTTGTTATTTTCAGACACAAAAGAAGAAGAAATATGTTGTGTTAGCACAGCTGATGATAATAAAGTACAATTTATGCTCAACAGAGCAATAACTTTGTATCTAAAATGTTCAACAAAGATATATTTGAGATCAAAAGAGGATGTAAGGGGTAAGGATATTCTGTTATTGAATGAAGAATTACCAGATTATGTCATGATGGATAACTCGCTCGTCCATATGATTGGTGGTAATTGCGAAGTTTATGTACAAAACTATTCAGACAACAGACTAACCTTATACGTAGGTATTATCTTTTGCATAGAAATTCCCATTAACAATCCCTTACTAACTGTAGAAGAAAAAGCATTTTTCTCTATAACTAGCCAAAAATCTCTAAGTTCAGAAGTAAACAAAACAGATTTTCCAGAAAATAGACGCAAGCTAATTCAGGTGTTAGAAAAATACAGAAATGTAACAGCTACAGAAGGAGATAAACTAGGAAGAACAAATGTCCTAAAACACAGAGTTTTTTTTAGATGATGGAGCCAAGCCATTTTTTATTCCTAATTACAGATTACCCATAAGCCAGAGACCCATAGTTGACAAGCTGATAGAGGAAGTGAAAGACGGAGTAGTAATTCCTTCTAAATCTCCATAAAATTCACCATTGTTACTTGTTCCAAAGAAAGATGATAGTTGGAGACTTGTAATAGATTACAGGAAGTTAAATTCCAACACAATTCCAGATAGAATGCCGATGCCAGTAATCCAAGACATGTTAGCTCAATTAGGAGGGGCCAAAATATTTTCATCCTTATATTTGCTTAGTGGATATTGGCAAGTACCTTTAGATGAAGAATCGAAACCATTCACAGACTTCAGCACACACACAAAGAACATTTACAGTTTGAAGTAATGCCATTTGGACTAACATCAGCCCCATTGACATTTGTCAGATTAATTCTACAAATTCTAGGGGACATAGAGAATGTTGCAGTATACTTAGACAATGTAATCATTTTTAGCAAAGACTCAGAAAGTTACCTCAGAACATTAGAAATGGCCCTAGAGAGATTAAAAATTGCAGGACTAAAAATAAAATTAAAGAAATGTCAATTCCTGATGAAATCCTTAGAATACTTGGGCCATGTAATTAGTGAAGATGGGCTACGCATGCAGGCAGGTAAAATAAAGGCAATAGTTGATTACCCAGCTCCCACTAATTTGAAAGCATTAGGAAGGTTCCTAGGTATGGTAGGTTATTATAGACCTTTCATAAAGGGTTTTGCTACTATAGCCAAACCTTTGACAGAATTAACCAAGAAAGACGTTAATTATGAATGGAAAGATCAACAAGAATCAGCCTTTCAAACACTAAAGAACAAAATGACCAGGAACCCTGTTCTAGTTTATCCAGATTTTTCCGTGATGCCTCAAGTACAGGACTAGGAGCTGTATTGTTGCAAAAGGCAAAAACTAGAATGAGAGCAGTTTATTATGCTAGTAGAGTTTTAAATCCAGCAGAAGGAAACTACAGTACCACAGAAAGAGAATGTTTAGCTTTATATTGGGGTTTAAAGAAATTTAGACACATACGCTTAGGTCTTAAGGTTAATGTACTTACTGATCACAAACCCATTTGTGACTTATTTAAAAAGAGAGCCTTTACCAACAACATGAAGTTCAGTAGATGGTTCATTAGTGTATTAGAATTTACCCCAGAATTCAGATATATTCCAGGGAAATTTAACACTTTGGCAGATGCATTATCCAGATCTCAGGAAGAAACAGAAAAATGCATTACCACTAATACCTTTTGTTTTAGTTGTCAGGTAGTAGATTTAGATCTAGAAAGAGTGAAAATACAAGAAAATGATGCAGAAATCAGATAGACAGTAGGACAGTTAATGACAGATGAATCTTTAAAACCTGATTTTGAATTAATAAATGGATTGTTGTATAAAAGGCCAACAGAGAAGAATGGTTGTTCTCGTCTATACATCCCAAAAGCACTAATCAGAGAAGTTTTAGAACTAACACACTCATATAAGTTAGCAGGACATCCAGGAATTAAAAAGATAAGCAGAATCATAACGAGAAATTATTTTTGGCCACATTGTAGTGAAGATGCCAAAAACTTTGTACGGAACTGTGTTGTTTGTAACCAACACAAAGGTAACGTAAATCTCAAAGTTCCACTTGAAAAATATCCATCAGAATTAAATCCTCTTCAAGTAGTCACTATGGACTTTTTAGGTCCATTTCCAACCACTATTAGAGGAAATAGACAAATATCAGTCTTCTTAGATTATTTAACTAGATATGTAGAAATAGTACCAGCAAGAAATAGGGATGCAGCGACAGTTGCAGAAGCTCTTAAATCTAGAATTATCACAGGACATTCATGTCCACAAGTTCTTCTTTCGGACAATGCTGCTGAATTTACTAGTGATCTTTTAAAGAAAATATGTGAATTTTATGCAATAAATAAATGTCAAATAACAGCTTATAAACCAAGTTGTAACGGAGCAGTAGAACGAACTAATCGTAAAATAAAGGATATCCTGAAAACTTTAGTGAGCCCACGGACAGAAGATTGGGACAGCATTAGAAGACGTACAATTCACATTGAATAATACTGTAAATGAGACAATAGGAGAATCCCCACATTATTTGCTATATGGTTATCAGAAAAGAATGCCTAACACATTATTAGACGATGCAGCACCACCCAGACATACTCATAACTATGATGACTGTTGCATGGAAGACCAGAAGTACTTACGAGACAATCATGAAGACAGGGGAAAAATTAAAAGAGGGTCATAATACTCATGCCAAATATTACAATAAAGATACCATGAAACCAGACGTTAAAGCAGGTACTCAAATTTATGTACAAAATCATGTTCTAGAAGGGCCAAATGTAAAGGTATCTCCAAAATTCACTGGACCATATAGAGTTGTAGAAGTGCTAAAATTAAACAAATATAGAGTAATCAATGACAGTAGTTCACTGGAATCATATAAAAGTAGTAAAAACAGATCCACGGTCCTCTGAAGATATAGATAACATAAGACATGAAAATGGCGTAGATAAGGTTGAAACCGAAAGATATAAAACTAGACATATCATCAGTGATAAGCAATGCGAAAAAGTTAAAAGACATACAACAGGATATTGGGAGAATTCTGCAGAAAAGGGTTAATAACAGTGATACAGTTTTGTTAGAAAACTTAAGTGCAGAAATAGAAATGACTGTAAAAACCATATCAAAGCGATCCCTCCTACCCTTCATTGCAACTGCTTTGAACACATTATTTGCGGTAGCCACAGAATCGAATGTTGAACATGAAAAACAAAGAACTGACAGACTAGAAAAGTGGGCTGCAGCAAGAGGAACAGTAATAAATAAAGTAATTAATGCCCAAAACCAGAATACACAACAAATAGAAAAACTGAAAAGTTTCATAAACAAAGTCACCAAAAATGTGGGGGACGAACTGAATAAATTAGTAAATATTCAGTTCTTGAATACCTTCGCTTTAGAAAGCAAAGTTGTGTTGCAAGAACACAAAAGTGTTTTGAATGCTATTTTGCTGGCTTACAGAGGTATTCTGAGTCAAACCTTAATAACTCCTAAGGAACTTGAAGACATAATTAAGTTTTGTTTCGTGGAAAAACACTTGCAGCCACTTGTAGAAGATGTGTTCATGTATTACAATTTAATAAGTGTCAAAGTACTTTTCAATCAGATTATATTGATGGTACCTTTCAATGCTAGGGTCACAAACACCTTAATCACATTGTATCCATTTCTCATGTTGGTTAATAACCAACATGTCATTCAAAAGGGAACAATCAAACATTTTGCATTAGAAGAACACGCTTTGTTGTTGTCATTCTTTGATGAACAAAAGTTTCAAGAATGTGTTTTTTGATAAAAGAACAAGAGTATATATGTAATTTTGACAATGTGTATAAGAATACTGATGCATATCCGTGTATCCAAGAGATTGTGTTAAATTAAAATCAAGAACAAGAAGTGTGTACAGCTAATTATGATAGTAAGTTTGAAGCTTTGCTTATAGATGATGAGATTTTTGTGTTTTCTATAGATAGTGTTATGACTATGGTTAAATGTCACAACATAACTACAGAGGCAAAATTTAAGAACGTTAAATCTTTTACAACATCCTGTCAAGTAATTATCCCTAATCAATTGTACTACGAACCTCATGTTTTCACAAAATATATACACCTTCAATACATGTGCCATATAAGAAGTTTTGTCATTGTTCAATCTGATGCTAATAGTAGTGTTTGCTGTTTTATCCATAATTATAGTAAGGAATCTTGTGATCAGAAAAGTACAAGAGATTTTGACAAAATTAAGAGGAAACAATAATTGATAGTTGATGTTAACACCGTGTATACAGTATATTAATATTGTTTTATTTTTTTCATGCAAATGAGGTACTGTACTTTTATTGTGTTTGATTATAATTTAGTGTGATGCTTTAATACACATATATTTTTTACTCCAGAGTTAGAGAAACAATTTTTGTTATGTCATTTTATTACCAGTTGGATTTTTTAATATTATATCCATTTTGTTGTTTAACACCGAGGACAGTGTTTGGTAGGTGACCGACTGATGTAAGGATATAACTAGAAATTCTGAATAAAGGGACAAAGAGAGAAACATTTCAGTGATAGACATTGATAGATAGAGAGAGATTTTAAGAAAACGAAGAGTAGAGAGAGAGAGAGAGAGAGAGAGAGAGAGAGAGAGAGAGAGAGAGAGAGAGAGAGAGAGAGAGAATTTCAAAACATCTCTGTGTTTTGGCTATGCCTCGCCACAAGGCCAGAACTCAGAAACAGAGAGATTTGTAAACTAGCTAGAACAGCAAAACCATGTCGTGATTAGAAAAGCAAAACACAGGTAAATGTTATGATTGTGTCGTGGTTATGACCATTATGACTGCTCTGAATTGAGTTCGTAATCATGAGGAATTCTTAACAAATAGCAAGGTAGCCTTGTAATGGAGTAACAGCCAGAAAAATTCATAATTTTGGTGTTTGAGAAACTCCTCCTTGAGGGAGGGTACATTCCAAAAATAGGGCGTTTCAGGTAATCTGCATGACCAATTAACATCAATAAAGGCGGGACAAAAGCAAGACTCCCCACCTAATAGGGCTGGACAATCTTTTCCAAAAATCATTGGGAAAGGTCCAGTTGAGAAGCAGTACAGCAGAGAAGGTAGCAGAGAAGCAGAGAGAAGATAGGGGGTGGGGTTGTAAGCCTCACTAATTGCCGGTTGATAGAAGAAGAAAGGCTCACATTTGACACTCACTGTAACCTTGCACTGCAATTCATTTGTATACCTACAGTAACTTTGTTATTGTGTTAATGAAGTAAAGAAAACTACATTGCGTGTTCTTCAAGCCTCCTGGAACTAAAAAAAACGCTACTACATAAGAAAGCCAGAACAATAGGCATCTCTAAAGAAAGTAATCTTCTTAACTTGACAACAAATAGCAGACATAAACAGAAAGAAGAATAATAAATAAAGAAAGACATCACAGTTTCGGCTTCTCTTCTCGGGTTTTGTGTAGCGTGTAATAAGTGATTCTCCTTTGCTTCGAAGTCAATGAGAGCGCAGAAGGGGGCGGCGGCAAAGAATAGATAGACAGCATGGCAGTTTCAATTCTGAAAACCTGAAGTGTGGCCGCGTGAGGGAGGGAGGACTTCACAAAGAGAGATATGAGGAGGTCTGGCTGTATCTCGGATCCCAGGACTGTGAAGAACGCCTTCCTTCTCTTGCTGTGAAGGAAGGAGGACTCGACGACTGGCCAAGGTTTGCTGTGGGTTGGGAGTTGCGTGCCTTGAGTCTAATATAGATGGATTTGAAGTAAATAAAATAAAAGATCCTATTTTTGGTGGCACTGGATACAGCAGTATCGTGTTTCTTAGTCTTCATGTCCTCTCTGGGGACTTTCCAAATCCTTCTCTAAATTCTTGATGGAGACATGCCTTCATTTCATATTGACTGGGTTTGCTTCAGTCCTGTTTGCATTACCACTTTTTAACAATTAGTTATAAGTCAGTTTTTATTGTCATGTCTCGAGTTTTTTCGTTTTTACTTTATAATAATTTGTGGTTGAAGAAGTTGTTTTTATTTTATTTATTTATTTTTTTTGCAGTCCCAGTGAAATGATTCCTGGACCAAAGGAATGCGTCGCCTAGTATGGCGTCGATGTAGAATCGAAAAGAGTTTTTCATATTTTCCTTTAGATTTACATACCCAACAGCTGTCACAAACAACACTAATCTATGTGTCAAGGGAAAGGCGATTTGTCGCCATCTTGCAGGGTGCAAACACATTATACATATAATGTCGCTGATCAACATTTTAACAGCAAAGTCATTCTGGGATAAAGCGTCAACTATGAAGCTTTAGCGTAGCACCCAAATCAGTATGGTAGTTTGAAGAACAACAACGGGACAGAGACCATTCGAAGAGCAGCATCGCAAAGCGCCTTCATTGTTGTTTTTCTTACAGTTTTTATTATTTTTAATCTTATTTAAACATTCATCTCATCATCAGACTACCGTGTTTACCGTGTTATTGAGCTCTGGAAAGGAACTGCCTATCATTGAACTTCACAATGGAATTTTCTGAGCTGCTCGATTATGACTCACTTTTATGCAAATGACTCACCTGCCAGATTGGTGGAACCCACCAGGCACATGAATGAGGAAGGCGACGGGGTTTGCGTTCCCTGGATCTATTTGAAGATTCCCTTTGGAATGGATGCTTCTTGTGCCATACACGGTAACCGAGTGTAAAACTTTTTTTTTTTAGTTTTTTTTTTTATTGAAAGAATTAACATAGAAACTTGACATTGTATGTTATTGGCGGAGAAAGTCAATTACAGGTAGTTTTTCCGTCATACAAATGTAAGTAATTTTTATGCATGTTTTTGTTTACCTTATACAAATTTATTTTCTCTCGGTTC
>JANJGK010008868.1:0-20000 GCA_039081455.1 Macrobrachium rosenbergii
TAATAATTATTATTATTATTATTATTATTATTATTATTATTATTATTATTATTAAGTATAGGTACCAACCTGCTGGACCCCACTGGCCTTCAATCTCCGATTTCGAACCCTGATTTTCGGACCTCCAAGCTCGAACCTCGATTTTCAGACCTCAAAGATCGAACCTCGAACTTCGAACCCCGATTCTCAGACCTCAAAGATCGAACTTCGAATTTCGAACCTCAAAGCCCGAACCCCGATTTTCGGATCTCGAATTTCGAACCTCGAATTCTGAGCCTCCAAGATCGAACCTCGAATTTCGAACACAGAATTCCGAATCTCGAATTTCGAAGCTTGAACCCCAAATATTGAACCTCAAATTTCGAACCCTGATTTCCTGACCTCGAATTTCGAACCTCGAATTCCGAATCTAGAAATTCAAACCCCGAATTTCGAACCTCGAATTTAAAACCCAGATTATCGGACTTCGAATTACGAACCTCGAGGCTCGAACCTCGAATTTCGAACCCCTAATTTCGACCCCGATTTCCGGATCTCGAATTTAGAACCCCGATTTTCGAACCTCGAATTTCGAACACCGGTTTTGGACCATGAACCTCGAATTTTGAGCCTCCAAGCTCGAACCCCATGTTCAGAATCCCGAATTTTGAGCCTCAAAGCTCGAACCTTGAATTCCAAACCTCGAATCTAGAACCTCCAAGCTCAAACCCCGAATCTCGAACCTCTGAGCTCGAACCCAGAATTTCGAACCTCGAATTTCGAACCCTGAATCCTGAACCCCGAATTTCAGACCTTGATCCTCGAATTTCAAACCCAGAATCTCGACCCTCCAAGCTCGAACCCCGAATTTAGAACCCCGAATCTCGAACCTCCAAGCTCAAATCCCAAATTTCGAACCCTGAACCCCAAATTTCAGACCTTGATCCTCGAATTTCGAATCTCCAAACTCGAACCCAGAATTTCGAACCCCAAATCTCTCAAACCTCCAAGCTCGAACCCCGAATTTCAAAACTCTAACCTCGAATTTCAAACCCCAATTTCAAACCTCGAATTTCGAACCCCGAATTCACTGCCACAGAAAATTCACTGTAAAAGAAATATATTTTGTGATAATAATAATAATAATAATAATAATAATAATAATAATAATAATAATAATAATAATTATTGTCAGTTTTGTTTGCTTTCGGAGTTCACCAAAATTATGCTTTTGTGACTGACACAATGATTTTCTCTCTCTCTCTCTCTCTCTCCCCTACTGCCTTTATCTCTCTCTCTCTCTCTCCCCTACTGCCTTTATCTCTCTCTCTCTCTCTCCCCTACTGCCTTTATCTCTCTCTCTCTCTCCCCTACTGCCTTTATCTCTCTCTCTCTCTCTCTCTCTTTCTCTCTCTCTCTCTCTCTCTCTCTCTCTCTCTCTCTCGGTCTTTTAGTCCCCCTCTCTCTATCTCATTCTCTTTCTCCCTCTCTCTCTCTCTCTCTCACTGTAGGCAAAAATCGACGCTACAAAGGGCAACATGGGCGTATCATCAAGAAAGATGGCGACCAAAGAACTGTCCAGAACACCCAAAAAGGCACCAGTCAAATTTTTGGAATTGAGATCAGTGGGGATCCGAAAGAGCCGTTGCAGAGCCTGTCCCCTCATTACTACTACTATTTTCGAGAGGAGAGCCGTTGCAGAGAAGGGGGACCGCGCTACAACTACTAATCCCCACTGATCTCAGTACCCAAAAATTCGACTGGTATTTTCGGGGAATTTTTGGTTCGTCCCTTGGCCGCCATCTTTGTTGGTGACACGCCCTTTTGGAAGTTTGAGGCGTCGATTTTGTGGTTTTGTTCTTCGTATTTTCGTATAAAATTGTTATGGCGGACAGAGAAAAGGAGTATGTGCCCATAGGAGCTGAAACTACCCCTGTTTATGCTCCCTCCTGGGTAGAGATGACGTGCCAAATCTATGACTGGTGCCCCACCACCACCCCCAGCCTCACAGTGACGTATCATTTAGGCAAAAACAGCGTTTAAAGCAATTCACGATGGTTAATTGCTTTACTGCCATCTAGATCACTACCCACAAGGCTCACTGTAAGCGATGCCCAACTACAGGGCATACACGAGAGTTGCCAAGGCACAGAAGTAGTTATAGGAGCCACTTTGCAAACCTAGACCTATATATACTGTAGATTCAGTGTCGAAGCCTGAAATCGCCATCATTATCTTTCTATCTTAACAGCTAGGCCGAGTGAATAGTGAATAATTCATTAATCAGTGAATAGTTCAATGAATAATTCATTAACTGACGAATAATTCCAAGAGAAGGAAGGAGTGTTGTTATTCAGCCTGTGGGGCAGTCAAGGGAAGGGTGTGGGGGAAACGTGAACGTTAGACCTATGTCAGACAGGAGTGGTGTGGCGGGACTTCCCGGCGTTTGTGCCTTGATGAATTGTTGCAGAATCAATCTAATATAGTTTTGTATGCGCTATTGCAACCGCCATTTAATGCTCTTTCTCTGAAAAGAGACTCATAACGTCCATCGCTGGATATCAATGAGATATTAAGCATTAAAGGTAGAAAAGTCAGAGCAGAGAGTTGGCTAAGATAACAAGTGAGCTTGCTTTGAGCGTAAATAAATTCTTGTACAGTCGATTTCATAGTATATATTATCATAATCCTCATTCAGTCCTCTTTATTCTGACGTATACTTGTAAAGTCTAACACCGGAAATCAACGAGCTAATATTAAGGATATATTATTGTCATCAGTACAAAAGTAGCGGGAGTCAGCTGACTGAGTTTAACCGCCCCAAGATTCTCCACCACGTAAAAAGTCCTATATGTCTGACTGGCTTCATTCCATTCTCGCCCTTATTCCTCCGGTCAATAAGGACGCTTTCTGATCTTCAGGGTCTAGTGAGTTACGCCTTAGACACCTCTAATCTCGCTTCGGCTGACTTCTTGTCCCTTTAAATGATTACATGAGGGATTTCCCTCTCTCTCTCTCTCTCTCTCTCTCTCTCTCTCTCTCTCTCTCTCTCTCTCTCTCTCTCTCTCTCCTTTTTCTCTCCCTCTCTGAAATTATGAGTCGCATGTTAGAAAACGGAAAACACTAAAGAGAGAGAGAGAGAGAGAGAGAGAGAAACTAGGCCTATGTTCGAAGCACAGCATATACAAAGCGTCCCCGAAACCTTCGACAAAGAGAATAAAATAATTAAATATATATATTTTACGAAGCTGTTTAACTTTCAGATTTGATTTAAATAAAACTCAATAATTTTCATCACAAATTACGAAATTACTTTTTGATTTCGAATTCGTGGATGAAGTGACAAGGAACTACTGATATTTTTTTCGAAATCATTTGAATGTTGTGCAAGGAGTCGAACGCAGACGACACCTGCGTTTGTGTGAGAGGTCGTTTAACCGCCAATATTTATTTCCATTAATTTATTATTATTATTATTATTATTATTATTATTATTATTATTATTATTATTATTATTATTTATGTCTCTTATTCGTTATGATTATTATCATTCTTACGTAGAATATGTGTGTGTGAGAGAGAGAGAGAGAGAGAGAGAGAGAGAGAGAGAGAGAGAGAGAGAGAGCGAGATTTCTAACAAGAGTATTTCAATACATCAAGGTTACATACTCGAGCACATATTATAGATTTAGCAACAAGGGAGCAAAGACACATGAATATCGGCCTAGATTTCCAAACTGGATTCTAGCGAAATTATCAACACGTCAATTATAATTAACCCACCCACCCACCCCACTCTCTCTCTCTCTCTCTCTCTCTCTCTCTCTCTCTCTCTCTCTCTCTCTCTCTCTCTGGACTGTCTCGCCTTACTGGTAGTTTAAAACATGAAAAAATTTGTATCTAGGCCTATTGGACCATGATTGTGCGCTCCCTCTCTCTCTCTCTCTCTCTCTCTCTCTCTCCTCTCTCTCTCTCTCTCTCTCTCTCTCTCTCTCACCAACTTTCGGTAATCATCCAAAAGAAAGATCGATTAGAAACTTTAACCCAAAATAATTCCATTAAGTGATCTCTGAAAAGAGCACTTGAAATGTGAACAGCATTCTAAGGGAATTTAAAGACGTTCTCGCTCAGTATTGAGAGAGAGAGAGAGAGAGAGAGAGAGAGAGAGAGAGAGAGAGAGAGAGAGAGAGAGAGAGAGCTGTTAAAAAAGCTCAGTACCTATTTTTTAGAGAAATGAGGTAAACAAACAAGAAGGCCAAAAGAATAAGTAAATGAAAACAAGGCAGATTACAGAAGTGTAGCCTCCTAAGAGTACCGAAGGGTAAGTTATGTCCCCCCACCCACCCACCCCCATCCCCCAACCACCCTCTCACGCACACCCTGATGCTCCCTCCCTCCCCCCCAGGTATTGTATCTTTCAAACCATTTTTTGTTGTTATTTTAGGCTCCTACGTAAACCCTCAAGCACTTACGATGGGTATGAGGTCATAATGTGGACAGCATGTGTGTGTGAGCGAGTGAGTGAGTGAGTGAGTGAGTGTGAATGCGTAAAAAAGGTGGTAGACAAAACTACCGTTGACAGCCCACTGACACCTTCCGGTCCCCCTCCAGCGAGTGTTGAAGGTGCCGGGGCGGGGGGGGGGGTGTCTGTTCATTCGCATTCCCCCGAAACACACAAAGAAAACTCTGAAAGCAAAACCTCCATGGTCCCTCCATGGCTATCGCCGGATAATCAGCCTCCACGTGGCTAGACCTGATTAATGAAAAAAAGCTTTTCAAAGACCGTGCGTGACAGACAGACAGACAACTTTTGAACAGACATGATGTGTTCTTCAGACAGTGATAACCGATTCCTCCTAAATTTTTGGGGTACACCGCTTGGCCCTGGTGCCCCATGCCCACAGAATAATCCTTCAGATACTTCCGTTGCCGAGATTTAGAACCGAATTGACCAACACAAAATGGCTCGTGGAACAAAAAGAAAGGTGTACATATATAGTTTCACTCACCCAGTTTTGGGAATTTCCTTCCTTCCTTCCTTCCTTCCTCCCTCCCTCCCTGTCTGTCTGTATGTCTGTCTGTCAGTCTGTCCCTCTTCGTCTCTCATAATAACCACTCGAGTAGAGTCAAGTAACACCATTATATATCATCCCCAACATTATCAGAACAGGCTCCTTTAACTATCATCATCATCAGTATTATCTGGCGCGAAGCCTCATCCAAGAAAACCGCTGGTTGGTTGGTAATAATAATAATAATAATAATAATAATAATAATAATAATAATAATAATAATAATAATAATAATAATAGTCATTGCTTGTAAAAAACGGCCCTCCACAAAAATGCTTCTTAAAAACCCCAGCTATATCGCTAGCCTCTGCCAACATTAGTGGCTAGAATTTCCAGTATCAAAGTTTATGCTAAAATCCATTATGGTGGACTGGGTTAACATATAGGTTATCCTAATTTAAGCTAAGCTACAATAGCCTAGGTTATATTAACCAAGGTTATCATATGTTATGCCAACAAGGCTCTGCTCACGAAGATGACTACTATAAGGCTTTTGATAGCTGATGTTGTTGCGCATTCTGCTCACCCCCTTCCTCCATCTCTCCCCCCACCCCTCTCCCTTACCCATTCCACTATCTTCCTATCCATTGTGCCCCATCCACCATCTTCCGGCCCCATCCACTACCCTCCTTCCTTTCTGCCATCTCCATCCTCCCTCCCTCCCTCCCATCCAGCATCGCCCATTCACATCATACATCTGGCAGCAACAGCAGTGGGGAGGTCCTCCTTCGATCCCACAGCTCCCAGAACATGGCTCCCTCCACCTGCCAAGGATTTCTATCACTATCATCATCATCATCATCACCACCCTACTCACTCCCTCTCCTCCACCAGCGACAGAGAGAGAGAGAGAGAGAGAGAGAGAGAGAATAATGGAAGGATATTGTCAAATATTTCTGCGCACCTCAATCATTCATTCTCTTGAATGAGTAGGGAACTTGATGACAGAAATGGAGAGAAGACTGATCATGTTCTAAATCCTCTGCAGGTGCACACTCACAGACTCTCTCTCTCTCTCTCTCTCTCTCTCTCTCTCTCTCTCTCTCTCTCTCTCTCTCTCTCTCTCAGTACCTATGCCATGAAAGTTATGGAATGAGGAAAGGCACCGATGGCTGCTGCGAACCACATAGGCCTAGCTTTTACCAAAACACTTTCAAATGCAATGTTTCTTCATATATATATACATACATACATATATATATATATATATATATATATATATATATATATATATATATATATATATATATATATATATATATATGTACGTATGTATGTATGTATGTATGAACGAGAGAAAGTGGGCCTGAAGAACACGCAAAGCAACATGTCCGAATAACATCATTACATTTCATGTGATTAGTTGCTGATTCTAATTAAAGCTTCTAATCTAAGAGCCAGTTTTTCCATAAAATATATTTCACTCCTGTTAACAGTCACACCCAGTTGAGAGGACCTCCACCACAACCAACATGAGAAGTACCACCGCGTATTTCAGAGTTTCTCTTAGTGACAAAAGACCAATGACTGATTGCCTGAGCACTCAGCAGAGGCCGTTTTTTTTTTATCCGACTCCAGAGTGAATCATATGAATGAGAGAGTAAACTGTCACTTGCATGGCCTTTCGTTAGTCATCTACAGGAACGTTCCCAGTTCAGGCGGGAGGAGGCGCCAGTCTCGGACTTCTTCAGTGAGGCCCAGCCTGGAATGGAAAGGTTCCGTTACTTACTTACTTAAGTAACAACGCCTCTTTCATCTCGGACTCGAAATGACGCCTTTCACTCAATCATCATCAGGGCAAGTAATGTCTGGACTGGTGAGAGCTGTAGTCTTCCTTCCGGTCTGACTGAAATCTCTGTAACCCGACCACCAGCCCTTTTCTGAGGCCCCTCGTCACTCTTCTTATTACGCCGTGCTTTTATTCTGGGGCTCAGAGATTTCTTAAAGCGGATATATACTGTACATAATTTGTTAAATCTTCCAGTGTTATCTAGTAAAGTATTGCATAAAGAATTTGCACCTAATGTTAAGCCTACACTCGAACAAGCATTTCCATGACACAACTGGGAAAGAGTCTGGAAAGTCCTAATTAGACACTCCGTTGATCCTCCCGGATGAACGTTAATTTTGATTTAGATAAAAAATATTGACATGGTGTCCTCATACCCTCTCACTCTGAACTAAAAGCCCTAAATATCAGAGGGGACAGATGCATGTATGAGCACATTGTGGCTGTAGAGAGGATGATAATAATGTGTTTCATGTCTTCTGGTTTGGTGATCAGATTCAACAGCTGGTAGGATTTTTAACAACAGCCTTGATTACTTTATGTCACTTAAAAAATCTAAGTTTTCTTCATGTTATTCTTTTTGACTTTAATTGTAATACTAATAAAGATCATAATTGTGCTGTAGTTCTTATTATTGATTTTCTATTAACAGCATGGAATGGGGAAAGGCAAACTATAAGTAGCAACGTTTTATTTAACATTCAAAAACACAAATGGAATCTTCGGAAAAGCTGTGAAGTTAATGGGGAATTATAAGTTAAAAATGAAAACCTTATTTCCTAAGGTGAATGTTACAAAAACATTTTGAATGTTAATGACTAAGTATTGTGCATGGTTACAGATTAAAGGAAATTGTTATTAAATATAAGGTACATGTTGTATAATGAACATTAGTAAAATAAAAATAATAAAGAAAAAACAAATTTAAGATAGGTTTAAAGTGAGGTACTGAGGAACATTGTTACAGGGAATTTCATGTAATTTAAGGCAGGTTTAAAGTAAGTGAGGTACTGAGAAACATTGTTACAGGAATTTCATGAAATATTGCAGTTGGAGACTATGTACATATATTGCACACTGGACATTTTAAATAAAAGATAAAAAAAAATTCATAAATACAGACATATATACTGTATATATATTTATATACGGTATATATATATATATATATATATATATATATATATATATATATATATATATATATATATATATATATATATATATATATATATATATATATATATATATACATACATATATGTGTGTGAGTGTGTGTGTGTGTGTGTGTGTAAGAGAGAGAGAGAAGATGTTGTGAAGAATTCCCGCGAAGGATAAAAAGAAAAAGGAAACGACAGCTGAGGGAGGCCCACCAGACCAGATGACGTCACTTTCATAGTCACTTTTAAGCTTTCCATCTGAAAGTCATGGAGAGGCCTCCGCTGCCACGGGCAGCCCCCAGGCAAGAGCTCGTGCTGGAATACGGTCAGTTCGGTCCAGAACAGAAAGAAGAAGAAGAAGAAGAAGAAGAAAGAGCTGGACTGGGGAAAGCTAAGTCGGAGGGCTTGACCGAGCCGACTCTCTGTCTGTCTGTCCATTGGGATGCCATGAATTGTCTCGATAATAATAATAATCATAATAATAATTTAATAATAATGTGAGTCTAATGATGACTCCTCAGGGAAAGTCCCACGTAGGCCTCCATGCTTGTTTAGAGGTTCGTCAGGATGGGAGCAGACTCAGAGAGGGCGCAGTCTCTGTCCCTCCCTCCCACCCTCGCAGGGCGGAAGGGGATGACGGGGCGAGTGATGACGCCATTGGCGAAGAGCCTGTAGAGTGCTCCTCCTCCCATGGGAAGGGAAGGGAAGGGCGGAGGGAGAGAGACCCCTTGTCGGAGGGGGCGGGGAAGGAGTAGAGGGGATCGGAGCAGAAAGATGGCGGCTGGACAGCGGTAAGCGAAAGGTCTGTCCCCCCACCATTTGGGACCTCCTCCTTTCCTCTGCAGTTCTTCTTCTGCTCTGAGTTCTGACTGAGGTCTTCTTCCTCCTCCCGAGAGAGAGGCGGCTGGTGGCACCTACGAACGACCCTCTCTCTCTCTCTCTCTCGGCTCCTTCCTCTTCACAGCTGCTTCTTCCAAAGGGGAACTTCCCGGTTTATTGATGAGGACAAATGAAAAACGTCTTTAGGGAGGACCTCTCTCTCTCTCTCTCTCTCTCTCTCTCTCTCTCTCTCTATGTTCCATCAATCACCAACCAATAAACTAACCAATCACCCAACCAACTAGTCAATCACCCAACCAATAAACTAACCAATCACCCAACCAATAACCAAAACAACCAATCACCCCAGCCAATTAGTCAATCACCCAACCAATAAACTAACCAATCACCTAGCCAACTAGTCAATCACCCAACCAATAAACTAACCAATCACCCAACCAACTAATCAGTCACCCAACTAACCAACCAATCACCAAATCAATACACTAACCAATCACCCAACCAATAAACTAACCAATCATCAAATCAATAAACTAACCAGTCACCCAGCCAACTAGTCAATCACCCAACCAATAAACTAACCAATCATCAAATCAATAAACTAAAAAATCACCCAACCAATAAACTAACCAATCAACCAATCACCCAACCAATAAACTAACCAATCACCCAACCAATAAACTAATCACTCACCCAACTAGTAATTCACCCAACCAACCAACCAATCACCCAGCCAACTAGTCATTCACCCAACCAACCAACCAATCACCCAACCAACCAAACAATCACCCAACCAACCAACCAATCACCCAACCAACCAACCCAATTAGTCACTCACCCAACCAACCAAACCAATCACCCAACCTACTAGTCATTCACCCAACCAACCAACCAATCACCCAACAACTAGTCACAACACAACAAGGCTCCAGGGAACCTCCTGTTGACATGGGAACTGCAGACACAACCCCACTTCTTCTTCTTCTTCTTCTTCTTCTTCTTCTTCTTCTTCTTTTTCTTCTTCTTCTTCTTCTTCTTCTTCTTCTTCTTCTTCTTCTTCTTCTTAATGTCCTTACAGTTACTTACTGGGTGATTGAATGCTGTATTTGGTTATACTTATAAATACATACATATATATATATATATATATATATATATATATATATATATATATATATATATATATATATATATATATATATATATATGTCAAACATCACCACAAGTGAAAAAATGAGAGACTGTGTGTGTGTGTGTGTGTGTGTGTGTGTGTAGTTCCTGCTCATTTTAGCACCCAATGGCTTGGAAATCAAGCTGAAAACCGGTCAGGGCCTACATCCAGCCTCTCACCTTTTCACCTGTGGCGGTCTTTGAGAAACGAATCACGTGCTAAAGCAATTATAATCATATGAGTATGTATGAATGTACACACCTGTATAAATCGCGTCGGCAATTTTGCATAGAAAGCAGAGACGCCCGATGCATGTCCCGCATACCTGCAGGGCCTTCACCCAAAACAGTAGTCTCCTTCTCTTAGCGGGATGAGACTGCAGATCTTTGCGGTATGAAACAGAAAATGATTCCACATATATATATATATATATATATATATATATATATATATATATATATATATATATATATATATATATATATATATATATATATAAAGAAAGGTTTGACGAACGAAGGTGCTGACTGACGAAAGTTTCCGCCAAACCTCGAAATAGATTTCAAATGTATATCAAAGAGAGGCCGACACACACACACGTCTCCCACACGAGCCCCATGAAAATTTGCATCTCTATGAAAAAAAAATGATAGCACGAGGTAAATATCACACACACACACATATAGACAGAGAATATAACATTTACCACTGTGCTAAAATATAATATTAAAACCACGTAGACAGTTTGTAGTACTTCCGCAGGCACACAAATATATGCAATACAAAAGTACATCGCTCACGGGAAGGGTATAAATTCACTTTAAAGATTCTTCAAAAATATGCGGCCCTAATAAGACGGCCGCCTGAGACGAATGTTGCCACGTAAAACAACATATATATTACCTTGTTAGTCGAAAAATTTTGTGTCTGAAGGGAGGGGGCTTACCTTTTAAGTAGAATTCCCTTTAAATGTGAACAAAAAGGCAAGTTACGCACGAAGAAAAGGCTTCAACAGCAATTGCTAACTCATTGGAGGTCGACACCGTACACTCACCTTGACTGACTGACTGATTGACTGACTGACTGACACCCCGGTTCTGAAAGAGAAGAAAAATTTGGGCTTAATTAATGGAATGTTAATTGAATTATCCTTGGGACACTAAAGTCTCATCATTCATGACATTTATTTAGGTAATCAATGAGCGTTAATCTCATGCCTGAAATAGAAAGTGCATTAGTTTTTGCACAGCACGAGAGTGTTAAAGAAACCGTGTGGAGGAGACAGCAGGATCTGAAGGAGGAATTCTCTGCTGATTGCAAAAGAAGTCATGCTGTCTCTTCTCAGTGAACACAATTCTGGAAGTCTGTTCTGTCTACATCTGGCTGCAAACTAAGTAAATGCTCGTATCCGTCGTCTTGTCTTTTTTGGTTCAATATTATCAGGTGAGGAACGTTTATCTTCCTGCCAGCAGGAAGGGAAGGGAAGGGAGGGAAGGGAAGGGAAGGAGGGAAGGGAAGGGCCCAAAGGGACTCGTACTCTGGCTGGCGACACCTGCACACCAAACACACCAATGAGGATACTGCTGAGCCTCTTCCTTTCCATTGCACCTTCACCAAGCCTGCCCCCCACCCCCCACCCACGCCCCCCACACCTCATGACGCTTCCCATTTACAGACTCTCCATCAGCCTCCAGCTCTCCATTCTTCTCATGTGACCAAACCAGGTAACGAACGAGATAAGTCTCTCTCTCTCTCTCTCTCACACACACGCACACATAGTAGGTGAATATACTTGGGCGCTGACGAAACCTGTCTTTCACGTTCCATCGTCGTGAGCAAATGCAATTAAGAATGGACGCCCATCATGCTGCTACACTCCGCGAAGATACGTTCGTCCGTGTGGAAAAAAAAACCATATTATATACATTAGTTCTAACTCAATGGAAATAATAATAATAATAATAATAATAATAATAATAATAATAATAATAATAATAATAATAATAAAACTATACATGACCTCCCTTTCTTACGAAATAAAATACGAATGCATAGGTATAAAATCACAGACATACCCACACAGACACGTACAGGATATATATGTACACACACACACATACCTTTGCAGGTTTGAGAAAGTCAAAACAGGAAAAGCAAAAATAATAATGTAAATATTCGGTGAAACCAGCCATAAAGGAGCCATTACAAAAAGTCTGCTTTTAAAGTGACGTTGATAAAACAGAAAGCACGGCATTACTGAAGAACGACTGAAAGAAAGAAAGAAAGAAAGAAAGCAAATCTAGAAAAATAATAAAAACTGGTCTCGTGCATATGCGTGCTTGCGCATGCGTCTACGACACCTTATTTCAACATGCACAATGTTACACTCAGTTATTTTTATTATTATTATTATTATTATTATTATTATTATTATTATTATTATTATTATTATTATTATTATTCAGTAAATGGAACCTCTTCATGTGCAAAAGCCCACTCGAAATTCAAGAAGCTCCCGAAGAAAATTATTGTGCTCATCAGGAAAACAGAGAAGGTAAAGAGAAATCCGGAGTGAAGAGAGCTCACCTATTCAAAAGAAAAAATAAATCGATAAATAGATAAAAAATGTGCTAAAATGCAAGGAAGGAAGGAGAAGAGCATTAGGGTGGGAATGCATTGCATCTTCGCTTGAACTTGTGCAGTTCCAGTTGCACCACGTCCTCGGTAGGAAGGAAGGAGGCTGTTCAACAGTCCGACGGTGAGAGAGAGAGAGAGAGAGAGAGAGAGAGAGAGAGAGAGAGAACAAAAATACCAATGTATGAGGGCAGAGGAGCCTAACAATTACTTTGCAGACATTCTAAAATCTCCTAATATGAAATTTCATGTGACATTCAAGAATCCATGAGACCCATTTCTATGGGACCCCGGAGGGACAACATGGAGAGAGAGAGAGAGAGAGAGAGAGAGGAGAGAGAGAGAGAGAGAGAGAGAGAGAGAGAGAGAATGATGTCATGGAAACCCGAAAGTGTGGAGGAGGAAGGAAGATCGAGAGAGAGCGCTTTCTGACCACGACGAAAAACTATTCCAGCATATTATAAAGACCTAAATGACAAGAATGAGATCAGGCGATGAGTAGGCTATGCAATTAAGTCACCTGATGACCTCCGAGAATGCAACGGATAAGAAGCGTATCGGTAAGAAAAAAAAAAATTTCGATGAATTAATGATAATGATGGGGGGGAGCGACGGCTGAACAGTAATAAACGAGAGAGAGAGAGAGAGAGAGAGATGAGAGAGAGAGAGAGAGAGAGAGAGAGAGAGAGAGAGAGAGAGCCATAATCACGGCAATTAAAATGAAAAATAAATTGATTCTGGGTCACTTCTTGCATAGCGAGATTCATATCAGAGGGAAAGCAATAATAATAATAATAATAATAATAATAATAATAATAATAAATGGGCCGAAGAATCAGTGGAAATGTGAAGACTAGAGTTAATAATGAAATAAAGAGACGATAACATACAAAGTAGTCAAGCTAGAGGCGGGGGGAGGTGTCCCCTTCCCGGTGTGAATTTATGTCATCAATTAGTTTCTAAATGTTGTCATGAGCAAGATAACAATCTATTCGTGCAGATGCAATGTGGGGCGCTCCCTCTCTCCCTCCATTCCCTCCTCTCGATCTGTGAGAGCAACGCCAGCGGAGATCATCCTCACACACAAGGCACAATATCGGGAGCCTTGTTCACACCAACTTTTCAATGACGTTGTCACAATCATAGCATCATCTACTTGGAGGAGGAGGAGGAGGAGGAGGAGGAGGAGGAGGAGGAGGAGGAGGAGGAGGAGAAAGAAGAAGGGGAGGAGGAAGGAGCATAGGAAGAGATGGAGGATAAGGAAGAAGAGGAGGAGGAAGAAAAAGAGGAGGAGGAGGAGGAGGAAGAAAAAGAGGAGGAGGAGGAGGAGGAGGAGGAGGAGGAGGAGGAGGAGGAGGAGGAGGAGGAGGAGGAGGAGGAAGAATGAACAAAGCTTCTGAATTCGTAACGTAAGAGAAAACGCCCAGAGTCATTAATCAGGAGGAGCCATTTCATCAGAGCGTCAATCACCAACCAAACTGAAGGGAGTGAGGGTTGCGGCCACTCTGTCCGCCAAAGGCCTTTGTGTGTGTGTGTGTGTGTGTGAGTGTGTGTGTGTGTGTGTGTGAGTGTGTGTGTGTGTGTGTGTGTGTGGTGTGAGTGTGTGTGTGTGTATGAGAGAGAGAGAGAGAGAGAGAGAGAGAGAGAGAGAGAGAGAGAGAGAGAGAGAGAGAGAGAGAGAGAGAGACGCAGTGAATACGTACGTCCTTAGCCCTTACACTTGCAAGCACAAACAGCTTTCCGAGAGCAGTCAAAGATTTCCTGATATGCTGACTACAGTAGCATTATAGATAAACATAAAATGCAGATATATGCACATATAAAAATGTATAATTAAAAAAAAAATCTTATATATTTGCCTGTCTAAATAAGCAGCTACATATACTGTACATGATTATGCACAGGTTCTACACAAAAAAATTTACATACTTTCCTAAAGAACCGCTTATTTCTCATGAAATGACAGCAGTTATTAATTGATGCAGTGCACGTATTACTTGTCCTATGGTCCGTAATTACTATCTTCAAGAAAAATTGAGTGTGCGTAAGTTATGTTTACAATGCAACAGTGAACATATTGAAATGTTTTTATCACGGCGTGTTGCCTGACTGAAACTCGAGAATTAGGCTACATAATCTAAGAATTTCTGTGTAGAGTACTCACTCGACTTGAAACGGTGATAAATCATTCTATAAAACCAAAGGAAGTGATTTGAATGAGATATAAAACCAAAGGAAGTGATTTGAATGAGATATAAAGATGCTTTTTTACTCATCTGGAATCCTGATTAGGGATATTTTTGTTCATTTCTCTCTCACCGATTTCGGCTTTGCATCAGTTACTTCAGTTACCATGATGCTATCTCGAGCTAAAATAACTGTGGCCTGCAGTGTGTCTTTATAAACCCTTGGGATCTGCTTTCTAAAATATTCAGACCACTACTGAAATCAATCACAAACCGCTGTCATCTCAAAATTCGCCGACCGTGTGACTGAGGAAGCGTTCTACAAATCCCAAATATCATCTTCCATGCACCCCACAAATTGAGCCTACCCAGTCAGTCATCAATCTAGTACCTGGACAGCTGCAGTCAGATGTTGAGCCAAACCCGACCGTTTTTCCTTGTGGCCTGCCATCGATCAAGTGCAGTCGGTGTTCAACAGAAACCAAACCCTCGACTGTGACGAATCTTCCACAGAAAGGATTAACAAGGAAATCTCTCTCCCAGAGCCATCGAGCTTCAACGTTCCGTCAAAAACTGATACAACACGTATGCTAACTTCAGCCAATGACCAATATTGACAGAATAATTAGAAATCTAACACTTAACTACCACCTGTTTCAGATTAGATCAATAAGAAGAAGCATTATTCTCCCACTAATCGTCTCTCTCTCGTGGTGTTTCTAGTACTGACGACAGTTGAAAAAGAGAAGAAGAAAGCGAAAATGATATCATGGTGAACAGACAGAGAGAGGCCCTGTTATGTCCGCATCCCCAACTTCTGCTTTCGCATTGGACAGGCAGCAGCTATAATAGCTCCGTTGTATCTGTAATCCTGTTGCTGAACGTCGGAGTTGTAGTATAAAATTAAACCCGTTTATATTAACTGTTTTCATGCGCGCGCGCGCACACACAATATATCAGAAAATATAGAAAAACCACTCCGATATCGAATAGCGCATCACTGATCGCCGGTCACAGTATGACGGACACATGAGAAAGAATACACCAATTAAGGCCCCTTCCTTCTTCCTTCCTTATTTGTGCCGAAAGGACACAGAGGAGGAGGAGGAGGAGGAGGAGGAGGAGGAGGAGGAGGAGGAGGAGGAGGCGGTACTTGCACAGTACCGAGAGAAAGACTTCAGAGTGAGTAAGCGAGTCCCCTAACTGGCCCTCCGGCAGGCAGGCAGGCAGGCAGGCAGGCAGGCAGGCAGGCAGGCAGGCAGGCAGGCAGGCAGGCAGGCAGGCAGGCAGGCAGGCAGGCAGGCAGGCAGGCAGGCAGGCAGGCAGACAATTCGATCACTTGAAAGACATTAAGTAGTTTTTGGTGGCCGAAGTTCATTCTGAGTGATGGCAAAGGTCAGACTGCAGCCTGTCAAGTGCATCAAAATGAATGTATGGACATTATTATAATATAACATAATGCTATAAAGGCGTCGTCTTTGATCTTTTTCTCCCTTGTCGCTTCATATTTCTGTAGGAAGTGAAGCCTGACACTGTCTCCAGGTTCTGTGTTATCATTCAACTGCAGGACTGTTCGCACTTCAAGCAGGAACGGTGATTTGCGATTGAGTCACGTGGCGCCGTGCAATAAGAAACGGTGTAAAGCCCCGTACACACACACACACACACACACACACACACACACACACTATGCATCATGTATCAGCCACGTGATGCAGGAGTGGTGTTGAAAAAAATCACTAGCGGCCAAACTGTACTGCAACACTGCTCACTTGTTCTCGCGCGACAGTTGTGGTGAAAATAAATGCCTGTAAATGGCAGATGAGGTTCTCCACAAGAGACGAATAGCGTCAGATTCTCAGTTCTCTTAAATGGCTAGCAAATAATAACATCCAGTACTCTGCACAGTGGGAAAGTCATAAAACAGCCGTGGTATCTATAGGGTTTGTAACCCCTCATCGTGTATTTCTATGCATCTTCCTGGCTTAAATGTATATTAATGTGGTGCAGAAGATAAGGAATGTGTGATGGCTGATGGTTTAAGAAGGGAAGCTGCCTGGTTTGGCACTGAGTGAGATAGGGGTGGAAAAAAAAAAAGGCATTTTGTGCGGGAATGGTAAGGATAAAGGGTCAGTGTGTTGTGTTGAGGATAGCTGAAAGTGTACAGCTCCCTGGGAAGCTGTATTGATTGTGGAATCAATGAAACTCTGGCCAAGGATTATGCATATGTGTTAGTATGAAGACGCATGGGGTAAGACTGAGCCTGACCAAAGGGGAAGTCAGTCGGCAGTGAGTGACTTTAGGTCCAGGAAGAGGGAATAAGAGTGGTGAAAACAGGAAATGAGAAACTTAGTGGAAAAAGAAATTCCAAGACTGGTTGGAAGGCTGTGCAGGAATACAGGAGGATAGATCAGGTCCTCAGGAGGAAGGTGAGAAAAGAAAGAGGTCTCGTAACGAAAATTAGAAGAAAGCGAGTATAAGGATTTCAGCAGGAAAAATAACTTCCGAAAGAAAGTAAATGCAGATAAGGTTAATGAGCAAATGGATCTCAGAATAAAAATGCAATTCAATAAAATGTGACTGAGCCATCGGCGCTGGAGCTGAGCGGACGTGCTGAAGGCAGACGTCCTCCCACTCCGAGTGCAAATGCATCACTGCGCAGCCACATGAAATCGGTCGGCTCCGTCAACACTCTCGTGTTGCAGCGTCGAGATGAAAAACCAGTTTTTCACACATCCGTTCAACACTGCGCGCATCATGATGCATAGTGTGTACGGGGCTTCAGTCTACAGTTATTTCACGAGGAAATAGACAACAATCACCGAACATCCCCTTTGGGCATCATGGCTCCCCTGACAGGTGACGGTCTGCGCAACTCCTCGCAACAGAGGACCGTTCAGCACATCAAATTCCCCCCCCCCCCCCTCTCTCTCTCTCTCTCTCTCTCTCTCTCTCTCTATATATATATATATATATATATATATATATATATATATATATATATATGTGTGTGTGTGTGTGTATATATGTATATGTGTGTGTGTATATATACATGTATATATATACATATGTATGTGTATTATCAGAAAGCTACAAACGTCCTTTAATATCCAATTCGCTCTACCTCGGAAATAATATATTTTCATATATGTTACCGAAGGGGAATTTTTTTAGTTGATAATTAGTTCACCGTCCGTGGGGTCGAACCAGCGAAGGACGAGAACTCAGGACTACAGTGGACGCATTAACCCAGTCGGCCGGGTCGGTGAACTTATTATCAACTAAAAAAATTCCCCTTCGGTAACATATATGAAAATATATTATTTCCGAGGTAGAGCGAATTGGATATTAAAGGACGTTTGTAGCTTTCTGACTGTATATGAATCACGGTGATGTGATAAAAACTCATGTATGTGTATATATATTATATAATGTATATATTTAAAAGTACCTGGGTACTGATTAAGAATTGTTCTAAATGGAAAGCCCATTGTTATGCGCCATTTAGAAGAGTTCTTGAATCAGTGCCCAGATCCTTTTAAACCCAGATTTTATAGACGCCATGCAGATGACACGTTTTTACTGAAAAATGCCATGCCTAGTTGTTTTTAGATTTATCAACTCTTTTCATCCTAATATTACTTTTACTATGGAAAAAGAATGTAATTGCCACTTCGATATTTTGGTCTCTCGTTCTGAGGGAAGTTTTGTGACTGGCATTTTTAGAAAGAAAACCTTACCGGCCTTCGGGTGAACTTTCGTAGCCATTGTCCCCTTGTGGTCAAGGCTAATTCGTGGAAAACTGATTCCTGGAGCCTTTTCCCTTTGCCCCAGCTGGAATAACTTTCACCTGGAAGTCAGGTTTTCAGAGACGTATTTCCAGAATAATTGCTCTCCCCTGAACATGTTCGATAAAATCGTTAAAGAATTTCTAGACAATATTTCTGAACCAAAAACTGTGGTCTGCACCGTTCCCAAAAAGATACTTTACCCCTCACTAATAATTCTGTCCCAATCAAACGAAAATTATTGTCACCCTTGAGCCATCTGCATCCTTATGCTGAATTCAGATTTACTTTTAAAAGCCTCTACAACCGGAAGTCTGTTTCCGTGAAAGACTACCTCCCGGAGTTGGTGCCTGCCTGCATAGCTTACAAGTTTCATTGCCCTAAATGTCATTTTGGGACCTCTGTGGGATGTACCAAACGCCTACTTAAGGTGCGCATCGACTCTCACAGGGGAGTCAGCCATCGTGCAGGATTAGCTTCAACAAAATTAAAATAGCGGCATCAGACTTCATGCCATACCCTGCCACCATCACATACAATACAATGATTTTCAAAAACTTGGACAAACAAAAAAAACAAGACAATCAACTCCCCTTTTAGAGTCCATCCATATTAAACAACAATCACCAACGCTCAGTAGCCAAACCACCTCAGTTCCATTGTTCATTGCAGTTTGCTTGTGTGTTTTTTTTTTTTTTTTTTTTTTCCAGACCACTTTACCCTCTCCCATTGGCAGTCTTCCAACTCGCCCAGTTGTCATTTAGCTACGACATGAGCAGGTGGTTTTCCAGTATTTTGTCCCTACATTATCATTACTTTGAGTATTCATGTTTTTTTTCTCAGTATCTGTCTGCTCAGTGATTTTACTCGACGATTTTAACTTAGTCCGTAATCTCTTATTACTTAGTCATTGCTCTGCTGTCAGTTTTGATTTGCAGTGAACTTAGGTTTTCATGTTCCTATTTTACTTTATATTATTATATATTTTAAAGTGTTGTCAATTATAGCTGTTTTAATACTTTAGATCCAGTCAATCAGTTTCTCTTTATTTTTTTGTCATTCTATAGATAAGTGGCCCCGATGATGGGAAAAGTCATGTATTCCCGATAGCTCGGCTCTGCCTCTCTTATACTCTAAGAAATAATAATGTCTGAAATGATACCACGTCTCCTGGCTGTCCTCTTCCCTCAAATTGAAGTTTTCTACAAACGACAATATAAACAGTTACACACACACAAATACATATATATATATATATATATATATATATATATATATATATATATATATATATATATATATATATATATATATATATATTTATATTTGTGTGTGTGTGTTTCAACACCTGTAGTATGGAATAAACAACTGTTTTCCCACT
>JANJGK010008869.1:0-24496 GCA_039081455.1 Macrobrachium rosenbergii
TTTAAAGTGCCTGCACCTTCAATTAATCCATTAAAGAAACTACCAATAAACTTATAACTTCAAGATCGAAGTCTTTACTCTTATCTAATCCAAAGAAGACTACGAAACCAGGAGAAGACTGAATAAAATTAACTCAATCCCCCACAAGATCTCTATGAAACCTTAACCAGCACAACCCGAAACAAATAATGTTGTTTTCGGTAAACAACATAATCTAAAGACACTGCTTGGATAAGCACAGACATGTGTTAAGAACCAGCACGAACCGAAACAAAAAAATGTTAAATTTCGTTTAAACAAATGATGTTAAATTTCGATAAACAACAAAATCTAAAGACACTACTTGGGTAAACAGAGGCATGTGTAATAATTCTGCATGCACAAACAAAAACCAGAAAACGAGAGCTAGAACGCGCTCTCTCTCTCTCGTTCACAAAAGGCAAAACCCGTCTGCTGAGGGTAACGAGGGAGTCGTGTGACCGTGAGCAAAGTAAGCTGAGCAGGTAGTTGCTAAGGGCTGGGTTGGTTGCCTCTGGGACTTGCCTGCCTGTTGTTCCATTGCCCTCCTCTGCAGAGAGAGAGAGAGAGAGAGAGAGAGAGAGAGAGAGAGAGAGAGAGAGACTAGCAGTAAGAGAGAGACTAGCAGTATCAATAGTATAACTGCTTGGAGTAAGGTGATTATACATACATACATACATACATACAATATATATATATATATATATTATATATATATATATATATATATATATATATATATATATATATATATATATCAGTAGCGTTAATATAACTGATTGGAGTAAGGTCTATGGAGAGAGAGAGAGAGAGAGAGAGAGAGAGAGAGAGAGAGAGAGAGAGAGAGAGGAGTAGCGATAGCAAAACTGCTTGGAGTAAGGTGTATAGAGAGAGAGAGAGAGAGAGTAGAAATAGAATAAATGCTCGGAGTAAGATGTATGGACAAAGAGAGAGAGAGAGAGAGAGAGAGAGAGAGAGAGATGAGAGAGAGAGAGAGAGAGAGAGAGCAGCAATAGGATAACTGCTCGGAGTAAGATGTATGGACAGAAAGAGAGAGAGAGCGAGCGAGAGAGAGAGAGAGTAGCAACAGCAAAACCACTTCGAGTAAACAGTGAATGGATAATAACTATGATCTTTTCTCTAAATCAGAGTACAAATACCAATGCAAAGATGAAGACTAAGAAAACTTATAACTAAGCCAACAATAAATGTTTTGTCCTTTCTACCTTGAAACTGCTTTACCTCCTTGTTCTCAATGAACTGTGTAAATTTATTCTTTTTTAAGTTTTACAGAAGAAACAATATTTTTTTTTAAGTTTTACAGAAGAAACAATATTTAAGATAAATAATTTTCTCTTCAATTATTTAATTTTTTCGTTACGTGTGCGCTTTCGTTTCTTTCCCTAGGTAAAAAGATCTGCTTCAATCAAGATGTATTTCCTCTCGCACAAAAAAAAAAATAATATTGGAGACCGTGTTTTTCCTTAGATATTTTTTCTCCTGTTCAATAAAACAAGCCTTAAGGTGAGCAAACTACAACCTCGCTTCGGGACTAAGGACTAGGAAGCATGTCAGTGTGCATATCACTTACAACGCACCACAAACGTAATACATTCTCCTCACAGTAACTTACAAACAAACAAAATCATCTTTTTCACCTTATTTGCGTTGCTGGAACCAGTCTGAGCTACACTTCTACAGTACTGTGCGGTTTGTATTCATAACCTGTTCATTCTTTTCTCGTCCTTTCATTCAAATACTCTTTCTTTCCCTGTAAAAGAGAGATTAAAATTCACTTTCATTAACGTCATTCTCCATCATACCCTCTTAATTAAGAATGATTAGTAATGGCTTTCATTTACAAAGGTCTTTTATCACACGCTATCGTTCTTTTAATCAATACTAAGTTTTTTGCTCCTTTTCATCCATACATTATTTTTGTTCTTAAAGGGAATACTAGTGATCCCTTTCCCTGGTAATAAGGCTCACTACATAAAAATCAAAAGCCTAAAAATTAAGGCAATACATACGATATAATTAGCGGAACTAAAAATTCCACCTGTCTCTCAACGTTGTTATTAATAGTCAAAAATATAATTTTTTAAGTGGTTATAATTACAGTATGATATAATTAGCACCGTATAAATATTCCACAGGTATTGTATTATCACTGAACGCGAAAAAAGTGAAACGATTCTCTTGACTGTAAGTTACAGCGGGGAGAGGGTATTACGTCTGTGGTGCACTGTAACTGATATATACACTTGACATGCTTCCTGGGCGTAATCTTGCAGCTACACTGTAGTTTAACCCTTGTTTTACTGGACAGAAGAAAAGATATCTAAGGAGATTTTGTCTCCAATATTTGGGTTTTTATTGTGAGAGTAAACAGATCGTGATTGAAGGAGCTCATTTTACTTAGATAAAGAAAAGGTGCATGTAAAGAAAAACTATTTGCATGACAAGGACCAGAAATGAGTGTCTGTTTTAGACCCTTTCTTTTGTAAAACTCAAAACAAAAATTAATCTACAAAATTCGGTAAGATTAAGCAGTAAGGCTCAATATTTTAAAGGTGGAATGCACAAAAAAGAATTAACATTTTTAATAAAGTTGCCATTCCCAATAAAAAACATTTTTCTATAAATAATGAATCTCTCAGCTTACTTTTCACAACTATAATTATCTGGCACAGTTTACACATCAAACCAATACTACATATTATTACTCAGTCTAATGTATGTTACAATCCTGACCACTCATTCATTTACTTAAACTACAATTGCCCTTAATCATTTTTCGACATATATCCCCCACGATAACTCCCCGCATTCCCCGCTCAAAATCGTTTTTATTTTTCTTCAATTCTTGATAAATGCTCCGGTGAAGTTCGATGTTATAAAATCAGTTCCAAACCTACTGTCTCCTACTGGATATAAAACATCATTATATTTTCAGAACTTCGAAAATAGGTTCTCTCGAAATCCCAAGAATCATGGATTCAACAGAGAGAGAGAGAGAGAGAGAGAGAGAGAGAGAGAGAGAGAGAGAGAGAGAGGAGAGGAGAGGAGAGAGAGAGAGAGAGAGAGAGAGAATTTTTTTACTGCAGCCTGAAAGGAATCTGGATGAGAAAGGCACATTTCGCAAATTAAACAGCAAAAAAAAAAAAAAAAAAAAAAAGTCCGTTATTTTTCTGGCTGAATATCAATAAGCATTCGCATTACAACAAATGAAAACCTACTCTAAATGATCAAATCATACTTGTTTACTGTATATAGTCTTTTACTAAAGCAACACTCAAAACACCCGACGAAAAGCAGTGCCAGAATATCCTCTACAAATGAAAAATAATGCTAAAAGGTATCCATAGATGGAAGCCCACTATAGTCCTAGATAAAAAAAAAAAAAAAAAAAAACGAGAGAATCCTTCTTCTTCTTCCCCGGAGCGATCGAGAGTGATGCGTTCACCCTTTTCCTATATTCTCCTCTAAGCCCTTCTTCCTTCCAAGCGCCGTGCCGCCAGAAGACAGCCACGTACTTTATCGATGGCGTCCTGCATATGCGTACTGAGCCTTCCTATCTCTCCTCCTTAAAGTCGCGTTCCAGACCAAATGCAACAGGCACTTCTCACGACACCATTCGCATCATCCCCATACCTATACTTCTTCCCTGCCCCATTTCTCAATTTGCTGGACAGCTCAAGATAAATAGCAGGAGAAATACGACTAAACTTATAGGCTAACTACAGTGGCTCCTAGGTCTTACTGTGGCCCACTGCTACCTGCACCGAGTCCTATTAAGAGAATCCTCAAAATAACCTCTTCAATCCCCACTTTACATCTAAAAAAAATAATAAAATAAAATTAGGAAATTTCTCATTCATCCGCTCCGACGCCTTTTATCACTCCCTTTTTTGTCTATTTTTTATAAATATACATAAATATGATTTATATATATAAGTTTAGCTCGAACTCCACTTACTTCAATGTTAAAGCCCGGTACTTATGCTATGGGCTGTTCCACTATGTGGCTCAACTCTTCCTGTATATTTTTTATGTATCTTTTACTGTTGCAATGCCTCTCACAGGATGGGAGGGGGTGTCCAATGAACTAGCATCTCACGAGACACAATTCAGTTTTATTCTTAGTCCTCTATGTGACTTACTACCAATATCTTCAGGCCTCTATAAACATACACAACAATCGGGTTGAAAATATGAATGAATGAACCACCTTTACGAAACGATGAACAGGCTAAGGCTCGTTCACGTAGTGACACAAACACCGCTGGCCTCTCGATCAATTGGGAGTGGGTGACAGCCAATGAAAGCCAGGGCCAGGCAACGTTCACACGCAGGCTTTCATGACCATCTTGGAAGCATGAGTATGGGACTAGCAACCTCATCTGAAAAATCGGGGCCTTAGCAACTGTCAACAGAAAAAAGTTAAGTGTACCTCAGTTTAACCAGACCACTGAGCTGATTAACAGCTCTCCTAGGGCTGGCCCGAAGGATTAGACTTATTTTACGTGGCTAAGAACCAATTGGTTACCTAGCAACGGGACCTACAGCTTCTTGTGGAATCCCGAACCACATTATAGCGAGAAATGAATTTCTATCACCAGAAATAATTCCTCTAATTCTTCATTGGCCGGTCGGAGAATCGAACGCGGGGGCCAGCAAGAGTGCTAGCCGAGAACGATATCCACCCGTCCAATGAGGAACTAACTGTCAACAGAACTTTGGATTCTGGTATATGCGGCAATGGGGTCACAATGAGACGGAAGAGGCCAACAGCGTGAATGGAGTGGCGCATGCATTCATCGCCATCTGAACGGAAATTAATTAGCAAATTTTATTCTTAACTCTAAATACTGAGTCCCGTTTTCTAATATGATTAATATAAACTAATCTCTCTCTCTCTCTCTCTCTCTCTCTCTCTCTCTCTCTCTCTCTCTCTCTCTCTCTCTCTCTCTCTCTCCGTGAAGAAAAGGCGACTCGGTGATTAGTTCTCGTTGTGCGCAATGTATCGCTATTCAATAATCGAACAATGGCCTCAGGTAAATCGGCGATTAATAAATCGTTCTCCGGCGAATCATGATTCTATTGTCAATTCTATAAGTGCGTCTCAATAAATGGCTCTTGTTTTGCCAGATTCAGAAACGACTCTTTTTCTTAGATGAATCAAATCCGTTTTTTAAGCGAATTAATGACTCGTATTCCCAGACGAATAAGTAGTAGCCATTTGTTCTCTTAAACGAATCTTGATTCAGCAACTCGTTCCTGAGATGAAACGTGAGTCAACAGCTGAATGTATGAAGCTGTGCAAGGTTGCAGCATCCGTGGTATTTTTTTGAAGCGGCCAATAAGACAGACAAACTTATAGCCTCCTTAAACCAAACCAGATCCAAAAACAAAAATAAAGAGGAGGAATGGAGGGGTGGCTTCAACCCCATATGAAATGATAGGCCTTCCTCTTCAAAGGTTAAAGACTAGAAAAGTTACGGGAATCAGAATTATGGATTCAAAAGCGAAAATTGGCTTTCAAGGTACCATAAACACTCCTAGTGTTTATGTTTTAAATTCTAAACGCCACTAACAACTACATGCCTCTGCTTGTTCTAAAACAGCAAAGCAACTTTGGGACTTACACGCCCCCAGCACTTAAACTGAAGTTTATGTCTGCCATTTTAAGAATGCTAAAATTCTACGCGTCATCGCCAAACCCACACAGAAAAAACAATATTGAAAGCACATTTACATGAACACGACTGTTTTAATTCAACCTCCTGCCTAAAATTTCAGTCCAACTAAGATTAAGCAAAACCAAGCCATCAACGATACAAGTCTTAAAATGACATGTATCATTTATAAATCGTAAAGTCTCATTTTCATCCACTTTTTTTTCCTACAGGTCCATCATCATCATCAGAACAGACGGAAATGAACTTGTGACAAATTTTTCTTTACTTTTTTTTTTAAGCCAAATACCACCTCATTTCCAAACTAGCATGATATCTACAATGGTTTTTTTTAAGTCAAATACCACCTCATTTCCAAACCCAGCATGATGTCTACGATGGCTTTTTTTTTTTAAGTCAAACACCACCTATTTCCAAACCCAGCATGATGTCTACGATGGCTTTTTTTTGAAGTCAAATACCACCTATTTCCAAATCCAGCATGATATCTACAATGCCTTTTTTTTTTACGCCAAATACCACCACATTTTCACACCCAGCATGATGTCTACAATGGGGAATTCACCTAAACATTCACACTCCCTCCATTCACATGGAACTACTTATATACAAACAACTCTCTGATTTAACATAAAATGACTCAGCCAGTAAAAACGAACAAAAGGCCACTCCCACCTCCAACTGAAAGACGTGGCTGATCTTATACCCCACTTTCCCTCCATCTGTTTGACCGAGAAAGGATTTCAACAGGAGACGCCCTTTTGCCCCAAAGAGCTTGAAATTCCCAGGGATCCTCTCATCACCACTGCTTGGGGAAAGGGAGAACTCGTCAGCTGCGTAACAGATCCAAATGCTTCTCCTTCTCTTGGCAAAACTGCTTCTCCCTCTACTCATATTACTCTATAGACACTTTCAAGAATATCACGTGGACTTATTTAACACTCTCTAGCCACCCAGTAATCTGAATTACCTTATGAAAACAGAACATGTTTATTGCATCCTCCATAAACCCGAAGTGAAGACATGTGGAACTGAAATCTCCCAATGCAAATGGGAATTTTGAGTGAAATTTTTTTCTAACAACTATTGTATTGTATTACTATGTTTACTAGTATGATTGCTTCCTATTACTTTTATCTTTAATATTATTATTATCACTCAGATTTGCTTTTTTACTTTGTCGTAATCAGCCCTCTGGACCTGACTTCTGTATTCCACCAAAGGTCCATAGCAAGAATTTAGTTTGTAGGCAGTCTGTTTTTAATTGCTATCATTTTTTAATATGCGGTTTGTTACTATTTTACTATTATTCTCAATAATAATACTGTCACTACAAATAATATAATTACTATTTTTTCTTCTCTACTGCTACTACCTCAGCAACTGTGTGGATATTGCCAAATATTTTTATCACTTTTACTCGTGTATTTCATTGGTGTGTATCTATTATTATTATTATTATTATTATTATTATTATTATTATTAGTATTATTATTATTACTGAGTCATGAGTCACCCACCTTTTAATCCAAAGGCTAAAATTTTCTTTGGTGAAGACTTCACTACCCACCGTACAGAACGGATTCATTCAAGTCTTAACTCTGGTCCGAAATGAAGTCTCATCTTTTTGAGTCACTCATGAAAGGGCAAAATTATTAGACTTGCTCTTAACTTTCATAGGAAAAACTGATACTCCCACCTTTCAACTCTCTTCTCTAACAGGTTCTCCAGTCGGGGGATGACCAACGCCCCAGCTGATTGTTTCCTATCTTTTTACTTAAAATCAATTCCATAGTCCTTTTCCTACAAAGCTTAAAGTCTGTATCTTAGTCTTAATCCATTTTTCTAGATACTGTATATAATTCAAAACGAAATCCTAAGAAACAGCCAAAGCGAGTACAGAAAATATTAGGGGCCTGGTTACACCCATCTATAATTCAAGCTATTGTTGCTTTTCACATTACAGCAACCTACAGCTTCTACACAATATCAGTAAAATCATTAAGATAAATTGTTTTTGCTTCGCAGACTCATATTCCGATTATTTTTCATACCAATTTCCCTTCTAGTACGAATAGCAATATATATCTAATATTCCATAACTTTTGTTATTACAGCGTTTCTCATCTCGTACTGGAGGAATCAGCAGTAAATGCTGTACTTCTTAATGAAGACTCTTCATCCTTTGGCGGTTAGTGTTCTTTCGCTTTAGTCCCCGGGTTATTCCAATTCTTGAATATGTTACTCTAATGTTCCCCAATTACCTAATTAGTCAAGTCCAACACAGGTTGTCCCCGTCAATACCAATAGCGCATCCAGTAAGGAACCCTTACAATAAACTATCAATAAAAATATCTGAACCATCCTTAGACCTTATGGGGAGGTCATACACATTGCTATATACATCTTTAAAGATTGACGCTCGGTCAAGATATTCAACCACGACGCAAGTCTATAATCTGTCCAAGTTTTACAATACAACTCCACATTTTTGTATCTCCATAACCATTTTTTAACATTATTCTTTTCTGGAAGGACAAATCTGACAACGAAGTCAGTTAGTGCTCTCTTGTTCTTCTGCTTTATATCCTCTCTCACCGAATAAGGTGGCTTGCCCCTTTCTGTTATTACAATCATTGATGTGTTGGACTGACGGAAAAAAAAACAACCAATAACATCTAACATAACGAACTGAGCAGTCTCTAAACTACAATGTTTCAGCAATAGTTTCTTTCCCTCAACTCCTACGCAGGCTTGGGCATTTTTTTCTCTTTAGTTTCTTTCCCTCAACTCCTACGCAGACGTGGGCATTTTTTTTCTTTAGTTTCTTTCCCTCAACTCCCACGCAGACTTGGGAATTTTTTTTCTTATGGTTTCAAAACGGGGTCGATCCTTTGTGTTTAGATGCTACATACTCACCCCTTTTTTCTTAATCAAGCTTTCTTTATCCACTTCATTTTATATATTTGCATATGTTCAATCTGCATTTCAACATAACAATGTTATTGCTAGAATACCAAAGGTAATCTGAGAGAGAGAGAGAGAGAGAGAGAGAGAGAGAGAGAGAGAGAGAGAGAGAGAGAGAGAGAGAAACCTTCCTAAGAGAAGGGAAAGTATTATAGGAAGGAAACCCAACCACGGACCGATGGAGGGAGCGTCCGCAGGGCAGAAAAAGCCGTCTGACCTTGAATGATAAGAAAGGGCGACAAGGGAAACAAAGGCTGAAAAACAACATAATATTTACAGAACTCTTCTATGAAAAAAGAAGGAAAGGAAATACAATATGTACTTATAAAAAAAATGGTAAAAAAAAATTATTTCAACAGAAAGTAGCCGGGTGTGCAAAAAAAAAAAAAAAAAAAAAAATTGAAATATATGTAATTATTCCAAAAGATCAGGGATGAAAAAAAATTTCAACAGAAAGTAGCCGGAAGTGCAAAAAATATTGAAATACAATTTGTAATTACTAAAAAAAAAACAAGAATGGTAAAACAAAATATTTCAACAGAAAGTAGTAGGAGGTGCGGGTGAGCGTGCTTGCGCCCGCGCATCACCCCATGAAGAATAAGACAAGGGCTGTAAAGAGAGCACTACAAAACGCTAAGAGTAGGTTGAGAAGAAAGGAAGTTTGGGGTGAGGGGTGGAAGTGGGGGATGGATGTTTAAACACTGTGATATGCGAAGTCACTACTTAACTTCTTCCTTCAACCAGTGCTCTCCGTCCACGACAGACCCTCTTGGAATGTTGTTAATACTCCTTTTGCAGAGTAATATACGCAGAATAATAATAATAATAATAATAATAATAATAATAATAAACTTATCCAAAATAATAACAATAAAGTATACGAAACAAAAAAAATGAAATGAACTATAAAAAATTGGAGGTCGATTATGATTTTTTCTCTCTATTTTAAACGAAAATCAAGCCAAAGGTAAGACTTTCTCCTTTCCACTTATCACATAAACTTCATGCCTATCTTTGCATCTAAATCGCCTAGCGCATCAACGCTTCCACACACACACACACACACACACACACACACACACACACATATATATATATATATATATATATATATATATATATATATATATATATATATATATATATATATATATATATACACATACTGCTGATGAAAGCCACGTACAAGTACATGAAACCCTTTTCACCGTGCAAGGGGTTGCAATGTAGTAACAAGGCGAGTCTGACAGACAGCCAGACAAATTATCTACCTTAATAGGTATCCATACATGACAGCTGACCTACGTACCAATTTGGGTGCAATCCCTTCAAGTGCGTAGGAGGAGTTGCGAAGTCAACGTGTGTATAACAGACACAGTATAAGGCAGACAGATTGTAAATCTCCCTTCATGGACATCTGAGTACAATTATCTATTTTCGTATCACGCTTTACTAAAATACGTTCGACGATGTAGGAAGAGCTGCGATGACAAGACAATAATTGTGTTAGAGACAGATGACAGACGAACGGCAAGACACATAAACGAACATACAGACGGTCAAAGGGGAACAAGTCGCCCACATTGTCGGAGGGGGATAATAATAATAATAAGAAAAAAAAAAGGTAGCTGCACGTACCGTGTGTGTGTATATATATATATATATATATATATATATATATATATATATATATACACACACACACACACACACACACACACACACACACACACTGCCTATATTAACGAAAAATGTAGGGCAAGAAACCCACAAAACGGACAGAGAGTAGCTCTACACACAACCTCCTTAGTTCGCTCTGTATCGCATTTCCCGTATCCCCGTTTCAGTTTTAACCCTACTTGGGCCAAACTACCAGACTTGTTTACCTGTATATTGTATTACCCGCTCTACTATAAACCCAGGGAGATTGCCTCACTGTTATTTCACTCTTTTCACTCAATGCATCACTCAACTAACAGGATTACACTTTATTTCACTCTAGCTTATAAAATCAAGTTAAACTGCAAAGCCATTATCATACATATCCGGAGCAGAGCTACAATCTACCTCGAAGAACATGAAAGGAGAGAGAGAGAGAGAGAGAGAGAGAGAGAGAGAGAGAGAGAGAGAGAGAGAGTCGCAGCCAGTCTTGCTGATCTCTTAAAGGTGGTTGGCGCAAATCTTCTCCTGGAAATCTGGGATAAGAGAACTTGGTGGAGACAGCATTTGCGAAGCATTTCTGGCATCTGACGAGAACAAGAGATGACGTACCAGCTGTCAGTGACGAGGCAATGACCAAAAGAATTTACGAGTGCCTGGCGGGGATAATCTGCGAACACACCCACACAACCACATGGAACAAAGACGATGGAAATTTTCAAAGACTTGAGAAAGTTTATTATAATTTCGTAGGTACCAGCAAATTTAACCTACAAAATAGACCATTAAATTGCAATGGGAGTTTATTATAATCATTACGTAGGTAGCAGCAAACTGAAGCCGCAAAAAGACAATGAATAACAATGGAAGTTTATTATAATCATTAACGTAGGTACCAGCAAACTGAACCCGCAAAAGAAAGGGGCCATTAAATTGCAATGCTTGACAATCTCTTCACGATCATTTTATAAAAAAAGATGGAAATGTTAAGTCATTCCGAAGAAACACAACCTCAAACTAGATTTCCATCCGACAGCCACGGGTTGGGGAAAACCGCGCAACTCACGAATGTTGTAATCACTGATATGTAAATCTAGCAAGACTAAGGGGTAATCAACAGAGTACAAACCAATAAAATGAAAGTAATGTCCCAATACACAAAAAAAAAAAAAAAACTAATATCTTTTTTCTTTTACCTTGCACCGGAACAATTCGAATTTCGAACGAAGTTTTGCTTTCAGTAGAAAAAATATTGCACATTAATGTCAGCATTTCTTTACACAGTTCCTACATATCTCTCACTGTACCAATCGCCTCTACCTCCTGAAAACAGCACATTTTCATCTCCATTTTCCATAAATTACTGCCCCCAATCCGAAGACTCAACTAAATTCAGTAAAAGATGAAGGATACTTGTTTCCTTTTTCAAACACCTCTTTACATTCAGTAATGCCTTACCAACTGATACTAGAACAAGCCATCCATTACCTGCCTTAATCGTCCAACTGGCATTCATTTATAGCCTCCTACTACTGATCTTTGTCTTTCAAGGTGGGACTGACATCTATCTATTCCTCTTAAACAAAGTTACTCCCCAAATCTGTTACAGCACTTATTATTTATTCACATCCCTTAGCATATCTGCTGGCAGCTACAACAAAGCTTACTGATTTATGCAACTTATTTGTAGACCTCATGATACCGCGTTAAAGGATGAGATGCAAAGTGGGAAAGCACAGTTGGCCCATTTCGTTCACGAACTTTTAATTGCTTATACATTGCTTACACATTTTATTTTAATGTAATGAATCGTGTGAATCTGGTTGCAAACAAAGACGTAGAGTTGTGTATTTTAATGTCACTAAACGCTGAATAGTAATATAGACACTGGGGCCCACATACATATTATTATTATTATTATTATTATTATTATTTCTAAAGCGTCTAACAATTCAGTTTGTGATGGAAGGTAGGGGGTCCGGAGGTCTACGGTATGCCTTATTTACCTCTCAAGAGATATTACATTAAACATGACTCTTACGACATCGAAAGTTACAGGACTGTATGATACAAACAAAACTTTATAATTCTAAAGATTATTAATAGAACAAATGCGATAATGCGAACAAGACTGGTAACCTGATTTGACCAATTCGTCATTCTCTCCAGCAGAGCGAATTTAAAATCCTGTCGTGACTTACAGTAGATTGTTATTTTATGTCAGTAGTAATGACACACTGGTTCTTCGGTTCCCTCTAGTTTCCTTGAAAAGGATTAAAATGTGTGCCAATGAGTCTCCTATCTTAGCTCCCATGCGATCGTGGCATAACATACAGGTACTCTCTGTCCTCTTTTCTTCTAGCGTGAGCTGAATAAAAAAAAAAAAAAAGTTTTACAGGTTCTTTGGCTCACTCATTTACTAGCAAATTATTCCGCTCAATGTTTTTTTTTTTTCTAGTACAAATTTTGGCGTTGAACTCAATAAACCAGTTTTACAGGTTCTTTGGCTTACTCATTTACAAGTTCTTTGACTCACTCATTTACTAAGAAATTATTCCGCTCTGTGTTTTTTTTTCTAGTACAAATTTCGGCGTTGAACTCAATAAACCAGTCACAGCTGGTTACACTACCCGCGTCTCCTAAAGTTACAACACACACGGATACCAATCTCTACGCTTTCATGAATATATTATAATATCAAGCTGTGGAGATCTTGCCTAACAAAATATTTCGTTACTCCTTCCTTTTTTTTACCCTTGAATTCCCTTCCCCATTCGATGTTCCCTGAACTGGATGATTGTTTTTTCCACATTCGACAGAAAGATCTGACGTTAACTATCAAGGACATTAAAATCAATTTTCCTACTCATATATATATATATATATATATATATATATATATATATATATATATATATATATATATATATATATATATATATATCGCCGCCACTCTTTCCCTTCCAATACTTTTACGTGGATTTCCATCACATTTTGGGCTACAAGGACATTCTCTACTCACAGTATACAACAGGTATCACGTTAAAATTAAAAACAAAACATAAATTATTGCAATATACGTAAAAAAATATCTAAGTCACTAAATATGCAACAAACTATAAAAAAAATACGACTTGAAAAATAACTAGAAAATATACAACGTCACCTCACGTTTCAACAATACATGCATGAATACCAAATTTCAAAACTCTGACCTAAGAGATTAAGAGATGCCAAACTGGATCAGATTGGCATTACAGGGGACAATGCCGCAGTACCCTGACATTCGATGCAACATTCCCTCTCTCTCTCTCTCTCTCTCTCTCTCTCTCTCTCTCTCTCTCTCTCGTAGAATACTCAATGTAAATTGGAAATAAAGATTATTTGTATTATTATTATTATTATTATCATTATTATTATACTCTCTCTCTCTTGAAACAAATGATGAAAATCATCTTCTCCCCTACCAAATTTACAGTAAAATGTTTAATATGCTCGATACGCACAAACCTGGGACCAGGATATATGTGCGTGTTACTCAGAAACGATTAACGCTAAAAATAGCTGATATAGCGAAGTCATCCTGAAAGTGACCCGCTATCGACCTCTTACCATAATTCACGGTCAAATCCCCCGGTCAAACCAACGCCATGCAACCACTCCCAAAGATATCCCCCACCTCAATCCACCCACACGTAGCTGGAATTACCATCCTTTCCCCAGAAAGCTGGATCTCAGGAACTTATCCAGGCTTACCAGGAGGTTGTGCCTGATTGGCATCCTCTGAAAACCAGTGACTTAAAAATAATATATATAATACTGAAAATAATATAAAATAAAATCAATAAATAAATGTGCTTGTCTTACACAACGACATATTTATTCGTTGTGTAAGACACAAGCACATATTTATTTATTGATTTTATTTTATATTATTTTCAATATTATATATATTATTTTTAAGTCACTGGTTTTCAGAGGATGCCAATCAGGCACAACCTCCTGGTAAAAATGTATATAAAATGTATATAAAAATATAAAATAAAATCAATAAATAAATATTTCTGTCTTACACAACGAATAAATTTGTACACGTCAATTAATCTACCTTTTATCTATACAAATTACAAGGCTCCATACCACAATGTCATTAATGACCTATACTCTACCCTTTGAACGAGAGAGAGGGAGAGTGTGTTGTTCGAAGATCTATTTATCGTTGTAGAATCCACACAATCGAAGTCATTATCCTTCTCCTCATGCAAACCGTACAGTGGGTATTAGGTTTCCCATACAGGAATCCTGTGAATTCATGGGCACCACACATTTCTGGTAGGATTCCTGTAAACTCGACCCCGTAGAGGGGGTGGAGGGGGGGCGGGGGGGGGGGGGGCAGTGCCGTCAGCGTACCTCACCCGGTGCACTGTAGGCATTACTTGAGGTTCTTTGCGGCGTTCCTTCGGCCCTTAGCTGCAACCCCTTTCATTCTTTTTACTATACCCGGCTCATATTCTCGTTTGTCCATCTTACTTTACGCCCTCTCCTAACAACTGTTTCCTAGTGCAACTGCGAGGTTTTCCTCCTGTTACCTCTCTAAAACCTTGCTCTCAGTTTCCCTTTCAGTGTAGACCTCACAGGTCCCAACAATTGGGCTTTAACCTAAATTTTATATTCCATTCATGTAAACTCAAGAGTACCGCGTCTCCTGTTAGAACCACATGCAGTCGTCATGGGTATCGCTATTTCAGTTCTACTAGTGTAACCAAGGAAGATTCATGGCCTCACATTTCTATAGATGGATTCCCCATCAATCTCGGGGATACCAATTTTCTCCAACAGAAAACTCGTAGATGTGAGTATCCTTCTCTTCCTCCTCCTGTTCCCTGGGCAATCACTTGGTTCTCAGGACACAAAACCAACCACCGGAAGCCACAGTCCATTTCCTCTACTTGTCCTCACGAACACAAAGCTCATGTTGGAACCCTATTAACCCCTGTCAACATCTGCTTCCCTTCGCCACAACAAACCCACCTAAACACGTGTTTCGAGCACCGAGGGCCGCAGTAGCAGTAGTATGGCAATAGATTTAATTTCTCTCTCTCTCCCTCTTTTTTCGATGAAGATTAAATTGGCACATAAAAGGGCCGTTAAATCCGATCCCCATTTGGCTCTGAATCGCAGTTCATACAGCGGCACACAGAGAACTTTATTTGGCCCCCATGGGCTATGGTCAAAATTTCCCCCATTTCACTTCATTCTCCAGATATTTAATTTTTTTTTTTTTCATTTCCCTTTTTCAACGCATGAACTATAATTTTCCTCACCTGGTTTTACTCTTTTAAACAGAATAAAGTGAGAAATTACCTGAACTGTATTTTTTTTTTTTAACTTATCGATGCTTAATTTCTGTTTGATTATTTTCACGTTTTCCGTTTATCTGCTATTTATTACTAAATTCTTCAACAGATATTTTTCGACTTCCAGTGACTAAGGATAAACCACATTTCCATTTTCACATTTATGTTTTACTTAATAACGTGATCTACTAAACTTATTACTATCGCTGTAATCACTATTACATCACAGTTATGCTGTTGCCTTTTATAAATTATATATAACTAAGAGATGGTCTTTACCAATTATGAATTCAGCCGCAAAAGTCTCTATTATCATTACTGTCGTCATTGCATCCTCTCAAACCAGTTTCTGAAATCCTAATGCAGATTAGGATAAGCATCCTTAGCAGAACAAGAGGCAAATAACTATGCTGCTAAGCTCCAGGGACAGGAAGATTATAACTTTCGCGTCATCGAAGTTACGGAAGTCAAGTCCCCACGTATCCTGAGAAGCCAAGTATAAAAACAGACCTTGCTAAGTACAGTGCTCTGATCAGGTAAGACACGGGAACTACTAAACCTCTTATGTATTAATCAGGAACTTATGAGGTTTAACTACTTGGGATCAATAATAACAAAGGAGGGAGATACTGAGAAAGCAATGAGACAGAGTCGAAGAAGCATGGCGAAAATGGAGAGAAATAGTTGTTAGACAAGAAAATGCCATTAAGGCTCAAAATGATGATTTATAAGACAGTTGTCAGGCCCGTACTATTATATGGGGCAGAAACTTGGGCACTTATGAGGAAAGGGGAGGGACTGTTGGAAAGAGCCGAGATGAGGGTGGTGAGATGGATTGCTGGAGTATCACTACTGGAAAGGAGGGAGAGCCAAGATATAAGAAGAATGTGTGGTGTATGTAATGTAAAGGAGAAGGCTAGGGAAGCTCGTTTGAGATACTATGGCCATGTAATAAGAAGAGAGGAGGTGGAACCAATCAAGAGAGCTAAGAACATGCCAGTGATGGGGAGGAGGAGTGAGGGGCGTCAGCAGATCAGATAGATGGATGGATGTGGTGAGGAGGGACAAGGGTGAGGAGGGAGGGGGAGGGGGGGGGAAGAAGAAGCAAGGAATAGAAATAGATTGAGAAGGTTGACTCGAGCAACCGACCCTGCTATGCAGTGGGACTAATAAGGTCGAAGAAGATTAATCAAGAACTTGGAATAAAAAGTAACAGTAACTTTCAAGTACTTACATGTTTCAATCCAAAAAATTAAGATCATGATTCTTGTGAGGTCATTTACTCTGCAAATAATCGGATCCATGAAGTCACCTTAGGTCAATATACAGCTATTCAATCAATATGTATGGTGGATTTATCTGAGCAAATGATCGTTTAGTCTTAGTGAAGGCTTATACAGTTTGCTAATTTGGAAATAGGCAGGAAATGCATTATAAAAACAAGTAAAAAATACGCCGAAGTTTCTTCGGTGCAAACGAGTTTTCTGTACAGAGTATAATCAAGGCCACCGAAAACAGATATATCTCTCGGTGGTCTTGGTATAATGCTTATGAGCCGCGGCCCACGAAACTTTAACCACAGCCCGATGGTGGCCTGTCCTATATCGTTGCCAGACGCACGGTTATGGCTAACTTTAACCTTAAATAAAATAAAAAAAAAAACTATTGAGGTTAGAGGGCTGCAATTTGGTATGTTTGATGATTGGAGGGTGGATGACCAACATAACAATTTGCAGCACTCTAGCCTCAGTAGTTTTAAGATCTGACGGCGGACAGAAAAAGTGCGGACGGACACACAAACCCGGCACAATAGTTTTCTTTTACAGAAGACTAAAAAAGAAAGTGCTATTCCCTCACCGCGTTATTTATTTATTTATCATCTTGAATCATTCCTCCGGTAATCAACATTTTTTTTAAAGATTTTTCCCCTCACCTTATTATTAAATAAATATTTAAATTTTGGACATAAAACCTATTGTGAACAGGGTGCAAAACATTAGCATAAACTTAACTGCCAACAACTTCTTGCAGTTGTTTACGAGATCTTACACCATAAATTTTCAAGTCTCGAAAGGTCGTCCGTTCATGTAGCCTCTTACATAATTCATGTAAATGGGACCCAGTCGGTAGGGAAATGCGTTCTTTGACCGCAGTGCGGTTGCGAGTCCCTTTCTCTCTCTCTCATAAACACATGAAGTTAACAGCACATAACTATAGACTTTTTTTAATGTATTCTTTTCGAAACAATTACCCGGACTCAGATCAAAGGGTTATTTCAAATCTGAACGAAGCTGACTAATGACGAAACCGGAGAGCGGAAACATTCAATAATTCAAACGCCGCCAGCGAGTCATTGGCCATATTCGACATTAATTAGAAATGTCAAAAGCGCAAACCAATTATAACTGCTGACGGTGTAAGTCAAATATAAACTGCCGGGAGTTACGTCAACCCAACAACGTTACGTTTGAAACCATCAAAGACAGTTAATGGCAATGATGGATTAATCAACTTGATAGACTGTGATGGGGCTTCTACAGCCAGTGTCATGGAGGCAATTGCCCGCTTGGCAACAGCAAAGATTGGCGATGTAAGGTCTTTTGTCGGTTGCTATGGATACTTGTTGTTTAGTCGCTAAAGAAATAGCGTCAAATCATGCGATAACATGGTAGAAATCAAAACGCCAAGTCATCTAAACAAGCATAAGAATGAACGCATGCAAGCATTCATCATTGAAGTACGGTGAAAACTAACGCCTAACTCCCTAATGGTTAAATTTGACACGAAATCTTTTTTCCTCATGATGGTGAAGAAATGGTGAAAAATACCTTACAATAAAGGGAAATATTCTTTAGCCTTAAGAGAGGCACGAATCATCATAGCCACACAAACAGATGGCGTGTCTTTACCATAGGCATCATCGCCAACAATTACAAAATAAATGTGTCTGAGGAAAGGTCCCAGTAAAACATTATTGCTTGAATCCCGCCCACAGTAAGGAAGCCCTATTATCTCTGATATCCATCAGGCTGACCTGCTCGGTCTTCTCTCTGCAGTGACTCAATTCGACGTCGATCGTCTTCATTTCATTTTTAGTGTTTATTCTTGCTTTCCCATAACGCTGATATCGATTTTCACATATGTATCTGGATATTCTGTTAAACAGAAGGACAATTTAATAATAATAATAATAATAATAATAATAATAATAATAATAATAATAATAATAATAATGGTGAAATCCACAGTGAGTGTAAATATATATATTAGAAATATATATACAAACGTTTGTGTGTGTGTGTGTGTATATATATATATATATATATATATATATATATATATATATATATATATATATATATATATATATATACACACACTTGCCCCATTGTGGATTTTTCACCATTTTGGTGACTCAATCTATAATGAGATTTTTATGAATAATAATAATAATAATAATAATAATAATAATAATAATAATAATAATAATACGAAGGAAATAGACCATCTCTTTAACAGGTCTTATTTTCTGCTTTCCTTATAATTCGCTTTTCAGGCTCAGCGATGTTGGTCAGCAACTGGGCAATATTCATATTGAAAAAGGACAGTGTGTGGAATGCGGGAAGTCTTGTACTGAAATATGCAATCAGAAATCCGTGGAATAATAATAATAATAATAATAATAATAATAATAATAATAATAATATAATAATAATAATCAGGGAACCGAGGAAGTCCACCCTAAACGTATACTCTTCAAACGTTAAATGTACTTCTCATTCCAGGAGGAGCTATACAGTTCTTTCTTTCATCGGGATTCACTTCGTACCCCGTTTGCCTATCTCGCGTTTACCACTACTCTACAGAAGTAAATTATGGCCTTGTTCTCTAGAGCTCTCGGTCCTACCCATCAATCTTTGCCCCACCAACAATAAAATTCTATCATTGTTGATATTAATGTTCCAGCTACAATTATCATCATCAACATCATTAGTAGTAGTTAGTAGCAGTAATAGTAGTAGTAGTAGAAGCAGCAGCAGCAGCAGTATAATGGGTGCCATTAGTGTTACATAATCATCAGTACCAACACGACACTCATAGTGATTATGGACTGAATTAATAATATACACTGGTGTAACAGCTATCAAAAACAACCTTACCATGTTCGCTACTGCTTTCTTTTTTCTGACTATCCTCAATAGTACTAGGCTATGAGTGCATTCAAAAGCAACGTACAGACAAACTTACACTTGATAAATGACAAAAGACGTATTATAACCACACGATCGTATTTTGTAAAAGATAAAGGAAACAGTACAATCTTTTGTCTGAGAATCGTCCTATCGTCCTAAGAAGACACTGAATCGTGTTCAAAAGTCGACACAACAGTATTAAGCCTCTTTGTTGTGAAAAAGAAAGAAATAAATAGATACAGCTTCAAAGAACCATGACGTACAATGAAGTTATGGTACACATCTATTAAAAGCACGTACTCTGTTAACAGTTCCAAGAAGAGTATTCTCCGCGTGTCTCTGTCAATAACGGTACCTCAGTGTCCTGTGTACCAAAGAGGTCCTAGGAAAATTACTGCTGTGAACGCAATAATTTGTTCTATGAAAAAATAATTTGATTTGTACCTTGGCTATTACGGGTACGTTTGCGCTTTCTCGTTTCATTCACGTCTGATCAATCTGTGTGAAATCAATCAGTATATACATTCTTTACAATTCTGTCTTGTATGTCGACCTCTGTGTACGCCCGTGAAATCTAATAATTTCATCACTTTTTGTTTTTTCATTATTTTATATCCTCTCTCCTTCGCTCTGAGTGCGTGTATACAATCTACAATTGCCGAGTAAGATTCTCTCTCTCTCTCTCTCGATGCAGATCGAGTGTGCACATTTTGTCAACCATAGCCATTGATATCAAGCCATCTGCCGACCAACTACTGAAAATGCACATAATTAAGCGCTCTAAGCGTGTCAAATGGGAAGCCATTCATCACCTGGGTAACGAATTGGCCATACCTAGAAAAGCTATTAATCACGCCTCACATAAAAAGCTTAATTAATAGCGCACACTAACAACATGTCATCAAGGGAACTGGAGGATCGGGTACACGAGATTACCAAGGATGTAAGTTTGCAAAGGACACACTGTTGCAGCTGTTGCAACAACTCATAATTTTTTTTCTGATTCGAAAGCACGAAAGTTTGGCAATAAGTTTCGAGTCGGGATCGTTTTTTTTTCGATTCGAAAGCATGGAAGTTTGGCAATAACTTTCGATTTGGGGTTTATACGCGTGAATAATAAAAGAGATAATGGTGACATTATCATAAGTAGGTGTATTTTGCAAAAGGTGCTTGAGATCCTTTAACTAGAACATAACTGTGACAATGACTGAGATTTCAATTTTTTTTTTTTTTTTTACACTTTCAGTTCAAAATGGTTTTAGCAATTTAAAAAGAAATGCGAGTGTAGCAATGGGAAAAAAAGTGAGTTTATTATCAATTATTCCGTTCCCAAGTGACAAGTAAAAAAATGAACTTTGGCAGATCGCCCTCTGAGCTGGCTTTCCGATGATGAAGCTTTTGTTCTTGTGCAAAGATAAATAAATAAATAAAACAAAAATAAGAAATAAAAAAATAAATAATAAAATGGTTTTTTTTTTCCTTGCATCCCGATAGGCAATTCACACGCTCTCCTCCATCTGCATTGGCTTTCGTTGGCTCTGTTCCGACGACCGACGACCATTACGCTAAAGGGTGCAACAAAGAAAGTTGTAATTGGCGGCAGCAGTCGGTTTCGTGCTTTGGGTATTGCCTCCATCCCAACTTTTTAATGACTTTTTTTTTTGGCCAATGTATTGCTTGGGAAAGTAAATGCCCTGGGTAGTTACCTTACTGCACACGCAAACACATTCGCACACAGGTATTGCTCTCCATGGATCAAGTATAATTTTCTGAGGTTGAGAGAGAGAGAGAGAGAGAGAGAGAGAGAGAGAGAGAGAGAGAGAGAGAGAGAGAGCAAATATAATACTCCGGCATTAATACATTTACACATACAGCAGATAATCCATGGCTCAAGTCAAGTATACTTTCTTACTTCGAGAGAGAGAGAGAGAGAGAGAGAGAGAGAGAGAGAGAGAGAGAGAGAGAGAGAGAGAGAGAGAGTACATATAATTCTTCGTCACGTTTAACTCAAGTAACGCATCTCAGGCCACAGAACTACCAAAATGGAGCTTCCCATCACTTCCTATATCCCATGGATAACGTCCGGGTTTAAATTTTCACATCCCAGCCCCTCAATTATTGACTGATTAACTCATCAACAACACGCCGGCATCACACCCACACCAAACTGTGGTCATCGACATCCGTCCCTCTCCAGGAATCCATCGTGTTACCTTGACCATGAATCTTCTTGGACAGCACGAAACTCCCATTCGTGTGCCTTCTCGACGCACGAACCAGGCTTAATATGGTCGTTACGGAATCGATGTTTACATTCCTCATCTCGCCATCATCAGCCCGACTTGATCTCTGCTGAGGTTTTTCTTTCCTTTGTTTGGGATCAGGGTAGGCTACGCCCTTGGGAGTTGCTTTTCCTGCCAGAGAGGTTGCTTACCCCAAAAGGGGATTTTATTCCGAGGATAAACAAGGCAGCAGTTATCGGCTATTCATTCGACTGGCAACATGGCGGAGATTATTCAAAAAGGTTATTGCTACTTCATCGTTAGTGTGTGTTGTTATTTTTATGTGTATGTACTGTATATATATATATATATATATATATATATATATATATATATATATATATATATATATATATATATATATATATATATATATATATATATATATATATTTACATATTATACATATACATAATTCATGCATGCATGCATACATACACGGACGCACAATATATTATATATATATATATATATATATATATATATATATATATATATATATATATATATATATATGACCCTTTGGGAGTGGTGGACTATTTCTTCGAGGCCTAACCTTTTGTAAAGTCAGACATCAACAGTTACTGCAAGTTACTGAAAACAGAGACCTTGGAATCTGATACTAGCCGCCGGATCGCGTTGACAGTGCGCCTTGCATTAGGATCGCTGAAATGACCGGTGGCATCGCATCTGGGCTACGTTTTAGCATAATCACTGGTTGATTAGTGGTCGCTGAGATACAATGGGGACACAATTACATTGCTTAGAGGCTGTGAAACCGAATAACGAGACACAATCAATCTTGTAAATACCCGTTCTAGGATTGTGATGGAGTTGAAGGGCTAAATTTCAGTGGTGGGCCGATAAAATTGGAACCAAGTCCTATTTTATTTTTTAAAGGTGTACAATATTCAAGTCTTCGTGCTTATGCTAGATGCTACTTCGATTCATGCATGATGACTCTAGTGTCTTTGAGGTCGGACTTAACATCATGACGTTTCCGTCTACATCAAAATAGTGACCGAAATGAATCCATATTAAAATGGTTACCGAAATCAAATCTACATTTAATTAGGTACCGAAAATAAATCTATATTAAAATAATTACCTAAATTAAATCAATATCAAAATACTTGCCAAATTTAAGTGTATATTATCAAATTTATCCCCCATTATGTTTCTATACGACCTGGGATGCAGTACAATATCTAGCTCATTCTGACCCCATTAGCATTTTCTCAGGTCTGATGAGAGAGAGAGAGAGAGAGAGAGAGAGAGAGAGAGAGAGAGAGAGAGAGAGAGAGAGAGAGAGAGAGAGAGAGAGATTCACGACTGCTAGGCAAAGCAAGGGCGGATTTGTAGATTTCCCTACAGGTTGAAAGATCAAAAGGTCGCCGACACATTAAACGTTGCATTATTAAAAGGTCGATTGAGCCGAAGGAGCGAAGCTCGTTATCTGAGAGCTGCAGGGTATTTCTAGGTAGTTCCTTGAGAGAGAGAGAGAGAGAGAGAGAGAGAGAGAGAGAGAGAGAGAGAGAGTTTCCTTAGCTTTTCCTCATCGAAGCATCACCTTAGAAGAGGAAGATGATGATGATGCTACAGTATAAAGCTTAACGGAATCCAACTCTCAAATTCTCTCCAATGGGACTTTCTCGGACATCAAGCCAAATCCTGCACAACTACTTCAACGGGACTTTTTGGACTTCAAAAACCAAGCAATGGGACTTCTTGGACCTCAGAGCAAAGCAAAATTTGAGCACAACTGCTTCAACAGGACTTCTTGAACTTAAAAAACCAATATACAAATGCCAATGTGGTTTTCAGTACAAAAAAAAATAAATAAATCAATCAAAAAAACTCGATTCTACCAGTAGAAGTTAAAGGGATAGATCCCGTTACTGTGACTCTGCAGGACTTAAAATCTGGCATTTCTTCAACGGTACCTTGAATGACTTCAAGGAAAATAGCATTCCACGTACGTTTATTTCGCATAAAATAATGATAATTATTATCATCAAAATAATAATATATCTTACATTTGGTAAATAAAATCACCGTGAATAATAATAATAATAATAATAATAATAATAATAAAATATAATGAATGAGAGCACAAGCATATCAGAATATGAAACAACCACACTCGTATATATATCAGCATTCTCTCTCTCTCGCTCTCTCTCTTTAAATACCCAATGGCGTCCACATACACGCTTCTTCTAAAGCTCTGCTAATTAAAAAAAAAAAAAAAAAAACACGGAGAGAAATTCATAGAATAAAACCGTGTATGCTTTAGACACGCTGCCTCAAGATAAAGGAGA
>JANJGK010008870.1:0-12500 GCA_039081455.1 Macrobrachium rosenbergii
AGAGAGAGCGGACATTTTGCCGAATTGCTCTTGAAAATACACAGCTGTTTTTTCAGTCACTCTGTAGTTTTTCCAACATACTTGTAAGAGAACATCCACAACTGGTGTGACAAAATACTTGTGGATTTTATTATTAAAAAACATATGAATGAAAACATTAAAAAAGGAAATTAGGCAAAATAGAAAACCTAAAAATTTAATTAACAGAATTTTGCGAAGAAAAATGAAAATGGAATGCAAAGAATAAAAAATAAAAATAAACTAAATTGAAAACATATAAATAATACAAGAAGTCAATAAAAAAAATCTAGAAAATAAAGAAAATACAATAAAACAGGAGTTTTAAGATTTAAAAAAATAGAAAAATAAATTGAAAATATAATAAAAAATCTTTTAGTTGCTGACTTATGAAAGTTGTGATTATTCCTAATGGGATAAAGGACCATATTTCACATTTACATTTTATTCTCTTATATGTCTCAACTACTCAGTGTTTCAGAACATCTGTTGACTTACTCAGTAACATTGTGTTTTTCTTTTTGCGTCTTTTACAATATGTCCTTTTCCACTTATCTACAATTTTTTATTTATTTATTTATTTTTATTTTTATTTTTTTTTTTTTTGCTTTCCTTCATTTAATTTGCGGTAACACATTTCATCATATGTTTTCATTCCTGTCGTTAGATATTTAATTGTCAAGTTTCATAGCGTTTGATTTGGTAGTCGTGATGTTTCCCTCAATTTATATTGATACGCGAAATATGATATCGATTAAAATCATATTCATGACATTAGATTTGCTTTGAGGCGTTTCTTAGAACTAATATGCAAAACAGGAGGAAACACTCTCTTTAAGGCGATTATGGCATATAGCGGCTTCTTCTTCATTTAAATTTGGGTCTGTAGCTTCACATAGAGGACGCCTGACTACACTTGTAATTTATTCCTAAGTTACTGTTTGATTCCATGTATATTATACATGTGCCATACGTTGTAAATGTATTCAGATATTTTTGAAGCGCAATGGTGTCTGGAAGTAGTCAGTCAACATTGACAAATCCTCGTACGTCAGTGGGCGTCTTCAGGACGATCAAACCAAGAACGTTCGAGAAGAGCCAAATGTTTGAAGACCATAGGGTTTTGTTTTCAGTAACACTAGAACTGCACTCAAGAATTGTTTAAGGGAGTAGAATTTTGCTCGTCAGATGCAGAATCGGCTAAGGGTTTTCGATGATTATCAGCAATAATGTATTAGGTCTAACTCAAATATGCTCACCGGGATTCCAAGAATACGCAGGCACGGTCACTAGGCGGCGTTTCTGTCCTTGGCATATGCTTTCAATCATATTACTCAAGTGTATTCTTATCGAGTATATTAGCGGATTAGGAAATTGATTTATTGCAGCATTAGTCCTTACGCTTTTTGTTTCAGTAAATGAAAAATACCCAGTTAAACAGAAATGCCCTATTCAAAAATCCTGCCACTACCTTTCGATATAAATCGATATACGAGTCTGAATCGAAGTGAAAAGGCATTGGTGCCTTCTTCCAGCCTTGAAGTTAAATCATTGTGTTTGTCTGTAAATAACCTTCACCATTAAAGTATAGAGATAAGTGTGTACCAGATGTCTTTCAAAGGAACAAAATTCTTGGAATATAATTCTTGCAGAACGATCGGCTCCAGACCATCCTTCGTTCTTGTTCCACCATCCAATGATTTTTAAATACTTTTTCGCGTTTTGTTAAATGTCTAAGCAGAGTTAGACTTCTGCTTTTATAGATTTGATCATCCACTTAACACGCATCTCTCAACCAAACCAGGATAGTATTCAGGAAAGAATCTGTTGCCAAGTGACCGCAAGAATTAGGTATCGCTGTAGCCTCTTCATAGATCAAACATAAGCTGGAAACGTGTGTTGAAATGCGATGTATCTTTCACGAGTGGAGATAGATACGATAAAAATTTAGTAATATTGTTGAAAATTATGTAACATGACAATGTTGTGAGAGTAACAGGGCCAGTGGAATTCGTTTCTCGTAATTTGTTTGATATTTACGTCTCTGTTAATTCTTTCATCTTCTATTCAAATGAAGCAAATTATGAACAGCAACGGTAACAATTCTCTCTCTCTCTCTCTCTCTCTCTCTCTCTCTCTCTCTCTCTCTCTCTCTCTCTCTCTCTCTCTCTCTCATCGATGAATAGTCAATACTAAACGACAAAATATAAAAAAAAAAAATTAAAATTCCTGAATATACAAGGTTGGTTTTTGGAATTCAGTGGCACGTGTATATATGTAAGTATCATCTTTACAAAGGTTTATTTGATAAAGGTTGCTGCAGTCTATATTGGAGAATGATGACCTGTCATGATTCATGATGCAGAATTCAGAATTTTGGAATACGCTTTCCATTTTGTTTTGTGACACATAATTACGTATATGATACATAGCCTAATAATATAATGGACGCAAGTTATCAACTTTGCATGGGAAGGCCAAACAACAAGCAACGAAACCTAAGCGATCATTCAGTGCTAAAAAGGGAAGTGCGTGTAGCGGAGGTTTTTAAGGTATAACACGAAAACCTCGGAATTGCACTGTGAAACAATTGTTAGGAGAGGGTGGAAAATAAGATGGAAGAAAGATTATATGAAAGGAGGTACTGTAAAAGGAATGAAAAGGGGTTCAACTAGGGGCTGAGGGGACGCTGCAAAGAATCTCAGTGAACTGCGTAGGTACACTTTCCCCCTACGCGTACCTACGGGGAGAATTGCAACGGGGGCAGCTGTTTTGTACAAGTCTTTTCAGCTGAATTTCTGTTTTGTTGTAATGGGAGTTTGGTCACGGGGAAATTATGAAGTCTTTACTAGGTTCTTTGGAATTCCATTAAAACAAGAATATCCTGAGCTTAAATGAGTTTCCCTTCATTGAAAAATCGACACTTCATTGGGTCCTAGGGTTCCATATACTTACCGTTGTTCCCTTTCTCCTTTCACTCAGTGGTACCTTTGTCCTCTGAAAAGCAACAAGAATCTGAAATAAAATACTTTCCCTCTAGGTTGGAATGAACAATGATCAATGCATTTCACCAAAAGAACGTGGGCCCATATTGTGGTCACATGGTACTTATATACAGGGTGTAACATGAGTTTATGCAAATATTTTGGGAAATGAAAGAAAAAGTAAATCTGAGCAGAAATTGTTCTATAAAGATGTGCATTTTAAGGCTTTGTTTGCCAGTGAAGTGAATTTTTGAAATAACCATTTATCATTGACACTGCTCTCAGGCAAATAAGATAGAATATAAGATGTCGGAGTATTCAGGGATATAGGGCGAAGGAAGATGGAGTGAATCAGGCAAGTGGATTGCTTGCCTTTTGTGATTTTTTTTCTTGCAAGTGATTTATCCATGTACCATTACAGTCTATTTAACTCATAAATCACCTGTGAACAGACTTCATGTAATCTAATTTTAATGGTTAGCTTACAGCGGTACCGTATGGCTTTACGTATCAAGAAAGTATTGTCAATGTTGCCTGGCAACATTTATTTGTGATCGCTGAATTCTCGGATACTCTGTCCTGCCACCTTGTCATTGCAGAATTGTTGAATCAGGAGTCACAACTAGGCCTCAGACACCTATGCTTAATGTGTGATGGTGACAGTAGTCTTGATGACGAGGGAATTCAGGTAGGGAGGATACTGTATTTTGAATAATGTCAGCTTTTGTACCTCTTTCAATTATTGTATGAATAGGCTACCTTTGACAGGAAGGAAGAAAGGGTATTTTTAGTAATATTTCAATTCTTCTCTTCATTTGATGGAGACAAAAACGTTTTCATTGACGTGTCTTTCCCTTTGACTGGTGACTGATGAATATTTTTGATTGAGAAGGAGAGATTTTTAATAATACGTTTTAAATCTTTGATTGGTATCTAATGAATAGGACTAACTTTGATGGAGGGGAGATTTAATTAAGCTTGGTTCTTTTATAGGTGTCCAATGAATAAATAGAATTTTTTTTTCTTTTGTTCTGTATCCAAAGAATACATCTGATTTAGAAGTATTTTATTCGCATCGACCTATTCACTCTGTCCCTGTCCTCTCCCCCACCCCGATATCCCTGACTGCTCTGGCCTCCCGTACACCATCTTACTTGCCTGAGAGCAGTGTCAATAACTAATAGTTATTTTAAAGATTCACCTCACCGACAAACGAAGCTTTAAAATGCATGCCTTTATAGGATATTTTCTCCTCAGAATTACTTTTTCTTTCATTTCCCGAAATATTTTGCATCCCGTATATATATATATATATAAATACACGCACACACACACACACACACACACACACACATATATATATATATATATATTTATATATATATATATATATATATATATATATATATATATATATATATATATATATATATATATATATATATATATATATATATATATTTAAATATATATATATATATATATATATATATATATATATATATATATATATATATATATATATATATATATATATATATATATATATATTTAAATATATATATATATATATATATATATATATATATATATATATATATATATATATATATATATATATATATATATATATATATATATATATTTAAATATATATATATATATATATATATATATATATATATATATATATATATATATATATATATATATATATATATATATATATATATATATATATATATATATATATATATATATATATATCTAAATATATTATACCTCCACATCCCTGCCAGCTCAAGGAAACTGGATCCCAAAAGTCAATTTCTCTTTCTTTCGTCGTCTCCGCTATCCATGAACTATTCATTGGCTCGATCCTTATTTCTGCGCCTCAAGGATTTTTCCTTTTTGCATTTTTTGTTCTGCCATATACGCAACGCACAAACAACTATTTGTGCACATGTAGAGAGAGAGAGAGAGAGAGAGAGAGAGAGAGAGAGAGAGAGAGAGAGGGAGAGAGAGAGAGAGAGAGGATGCACCAGCTTATGCACTGACAATATAAACAAACAGACACACACACACACACTATACAGGTAAAGGGAAACCCTACATTGGTACACTGAGGGAGAGACAGAAGAGAAGAGAAGAGAAGAGAAGGCCGAGCCTGTTCAAGAAAACAGATCAGTATGCTTAATTTAGCTGGTGTCGATGTTTGTTGTGTGCCTGTTGGTTTTCAAGTTTCAGCAAAGACCTATAGTTTTTCATCTGCGGGTTAATGGATATTCTTGGAAATGAGACCTCCTGGAATATGATTTTCGATATTCATCCTATTCACATATTCCTTTGATGTAAACAAAGGGAGAAGCCAAGAAGATTATTTCTCTTCATTGAATAAGGCTATAGGAAGGTTCGCTTTCGCTAAATTTGTGTCAAGATTTGAACAGTTACTGTGACTTTAATGAACCTAGTTGCAGCAGAAATATGGAAGTAACTAAATATATTTTGGCTAAAAAATAAGTAGCAATGCAAGAAATAATGCAATTGAAAGGATAAACTACAAAAACAACAGAAGTATTTATCGTTCTACAAACAGACAATCAAAATCAAAAGTTACCACACATTTATAGAGTACCTCGCAAATCAATTGAAACAGATTTGCTTTTTTATTATTTATATAGAATCTATTGGTCAGATTTCTGAAATGCTTAATTTAAATTGCCACAATAACATTTTAAAAAACTCTTAACATCTCGATTTCCTCACATATCTGAAAACCATAAATCCGATTGGGAAATGAAAGAAGAAGCTTCTCCTTTCTAAGTGGGATTCGAACCTGCAGACGGTATAAGGAACTAGATTACTGTGAATCCCATCCATGACATCGTTGCCTTGCGTTAATCTCAATATTTAGCTCACATGGGTTAAGTCCAAATGGGGAGGGAACTAAGTGAGTTGCTCAAGGTGGCGGCCTTTCACTGCGAAACACGACAAATATTGGTTTTCCTAACAATATGTAGTCATGTATATATTTGCATTAGATACAACAACTACCTTGTGGAAGTAAGTTCTTAACTCGTCAATGTAAATAGAAATGGTGAAGATTTGCAAGATACAAGCAATATGAGCAAATTCCGATGGAGAAAGTGTGTCTTCTAGCAGCGCTGATTTTCTCATTATATCGTTAGGTAGTGATGCAGCAGGGATATTATTAGGTACTACCATCATCAGCTTCTGTATGGTCTAAGATTATATTCTGTAAAACAGGTTTGATCTTCTTGTTGTGTGTCTTTCATACTCCAAAGTGATCTAGCAACTTTGATAGTAATGAACTTTGACTGATGGCTGATCGTATCATTATTCTTAAATATTCACCGTCTGAAGAGGATAATTGATAGCGAAAACAGTTTTTTATTTATTTATTTATTTAATTTCTCAAGCCATCTACCACCAGGATGAATAAAATTTGCTATTTTTGCGCACTGATAAACGAATGGACAGATTATGTGAAATGAGTACTTTCCATTTAAGATTAAAAGAATAATACTGTAAGAGTCACGATATTGTCTTTTCCTTTAGCGAAACATTGCTGATCTATGCTATGGCATTCCACCAGTGGAGCAATGGGGGGCAGGGTTAGGATAACTGCTAAGTGTGCATTTGGCCTTACAGAGTCCTTTTTTTTTTTTAGGTATATTGGTGTCCTTTTATTGTGAATCTGTCACCTCTGATCTCTTTCAAGCGTGCTGTTTAACTCCTTTAACTTCTTGTTTTCTTTCCATTCCTCATTTAAGGACCAATCCTTCAGTTCGTTAGTGTCAGACGAAAATGTGACTCATAAACCGTTAACCTCCCCAGGTAAAATTGCTTGTCTCTCTGGTTCGCTCTCTACCTTCTTGTTCACAAACCCAGTGTCAGTCTTTTCCACTTTATTTCCATTTCTTATCTCGCTTTGACCCTCTTTGCGTTGCGGTTCTAGATGGTAAAAGGCATCTGAAAAAAGAACCTAAAATAGCAATCCTTATTAACCGTCCCTGGGCTGTCGTAATCCTAGATAAATACGCGAGTGTGCTGCACTCCGCGTGTAGTTCTCTCCTGCTAAGTGCTGGGATTTACAAAGAGACGACACACATTCTCCATAATCACGTGGGAATTTGCTCATATTGTTTGTGTCGTGCAAATCTTCACCTTTTCTCTTTACATCGATGAGTTAAGAACTTACTTCCACAAGGTGGTTGTTGTATCTAATGCAGATGTATACATGAATACATATTGTTAGGAAAAGCAATAACCGGAATTCAAATCTGGGGCCCAAGAACAACAATCACAGTAGTTAGCATTGTCAGCTTTATTTGTTAATGGAAAGCTTTGAACGATAATATAAACTGTGAACAAATACAGATTTGACAAATAACAGTCTTTTTGAGAACTATGATTATCTGATTTTCATCGTTTTCCAGGGAACAAACAGTCTGCTATTCTGTGTCATTAAGTATAAAAATACAGAGTGTGATCTCCATGCTATATGCACTAAATATTCAGATTTTCCCCACAAACATGAATATGCAGAGATAGTCCACGTACATGCAAGTGGTGCTCGTATAAAAATGTACATTATTAGTTCATGCAAATACTGAAGGGTAACGGTCATTCGACCTCGCTGTCTACAGTGCAAACTTCCCTCGAACAGAGGAGTCGAGTAGAGGCGAAGGCCCAAGCAAAGGTAAGATGAAAAGATGCTGCAGAGTCGCTCGAATGAGATGACTGACAGTATATTTCGTCACTATGAATGTTTCTGACATGGAGCAAATATGACGAAGGAGTACGAGAGGGTATGATTTGAGGTACAGCGCACATTGACACAATTTGTGTCTCTGATTAAATACCTGAATTCATAAAAAAAAAAATCAATGTAAAAAGATTCAGTGCATATATTTCTCCAAAAGGAAAAAGGCATATATATCTTTATGAAAATATGACTGATAACAGAAAGCAGTTAAACAGAGTGGATCAACGTATCGGAATACAAAAGAATGTAATAACTAGTTACGACAACATACACAATGAGGAGAGAGAAAGAATGAAAGCACAACAAACAAATACCAAAGACAACAGAGAGCAACACACACTGTATAATGAAAGATAAGAAGAGGAGATGGAGGGAGAGAGGAGAGCTCCTTTAAAGTGGATTGGGTGAAGGAATGAAACAGCTGACGATATTCGCTTTCCTCGGAAACAAAAACGATGGATTTTCCTGATGGAAGCAACATCGAATATCGCGTTCGCTCAGAAATTCGGAGATTTTCTGTGACTGAGTCAGAAAGTAACACAGGCGTGATTGTATTATGTGACTATGCGCGCGCAGATAAATATTCATTCAATGCATGGTAACATATTCATGTATACGTCAATGTCTATCCGTCTGGTTTCTTCGCGTTTTGTGTGTACATAGAGACACTTACACCATCTCTTATACATCTGCATCTGTATATACTGTACACATGAGTCATTAATGTAAACGTATAGTTCTGCAGCATACCGTTCTGAATGAGAATTCATCTATTATGCTTTTACTCGAGTATTCAGTTTCTGTTGTTGTTGTAAATTTCTTTCCCTGAGAAATCAATCTGATACCATATAAACTTCCTTGGGATTTCCCATTCGACACACACACACACACACAAACACACACACACACACACACACACACACACACACACACACACACACACACACATATATATATATATATATATATATATATATATATATATATATATATATATATATATATATATATATATATACATACATATATATGAATGTCTTTTCCTGTAATACTACAGTGTAATATGAAAATAAGAAGGCCCATAGAACACTATTTAAACGTTGAAACCATATATTTCGGGCACTTGTTTCTGTGCCCCTGTTCACTGGTAGAATATGGACAGGTGGAAAGTTACAATGGTATATATACAAAAACATGAAGGTGTGGCCTTAGGCCTCCGATGTTAAGGAGGTGGCGTTTCTTAAGAAGGAGGAGAATGACCAAATTCCCTAGTGGTTTTTGGCCTCATTAGCTCCCGTTTGGCGATGGATCTGGCGGTCGCGTTTCTTGGGTCATCTTCTTCAGGAGGGGTCTGAGGATTAAGGTGTCGATGGCGTCCGATTTCCAATGTCCTCCTGACAGGTTCATATTGTTGGTTTGATTGATGATAGCAGATTCCAGCATCTTTCTTTTGTACGGACAGCTACTCTTGAAAACCAACTCCGCCCCACTCCAGTTAATGACATGCCCTGTATTTCTAATATGTAGGAAAATTCTCGAACTCTCCGAAGCGTAACGTACTGATCTTTTGTGCTCTGTTATTCTTTGCGAGAGCGATCTACCTGTCTCGCCTACATAGATGTCATGACAATTACTACACGGTATCTTGTAAACTCCGGCTTCTTCCCTTTTGTTATTTAAGTATACGTTAACGAGCGAACTCCCGATGGATTTGGGATAATGGAAAATGAAAGGATTATTAGAACTGAGTTGCTCGGTGGCCTTTTGGATGTTTTCATCGTATGGAAGCTTTATTTTGTTGTTGAAATCTATTTGTCTGTTGTGAGTGGGACCTCTGTAGTATATTTTATTCGCTTTATTAATAGCCCTCTCGATAATGTGTGGTGGATAGAGCAGTTGCGTTAGGTGTTGGTGGATCGTGTTAAATTCTTGATCCAGGTACTCATTTGAACATATCCTAAGTCCTCTGAGGAATAAGTTGCACCCTACCATGATTTTTACGGAGACGTCGTGGTAGCTTAAGAAATGAATGTAGGAGACAGCGAAGGTGGGTTTTCTTTATACTGTAAATGCATACCTGTTCTGTTTTCTTATGATCAGTACATCTAGTAACGGCAGTTTTCCGTCCTTTTCCCATTCTGTTTTAAATTTTATGGTCGGAACTAGCGAATTTAGCCTATTAAAAAAATTCATTAAAGTCCCCCCAGCTATTGTCCCAGAAAGTAAAGATATCATTTACGTATCTAAGCCAGATCATATTATGGGGTTTGATAGACAACAAAAGTTCTGTTTCGAAATATTCCATGTACAAGTTTGCTAGAAGGGGTGATAGGGGACTTCCCATGCTACAGCCAAATTTTTGTTTGTAAAAATTACCATTGAAAGAAAACACATTGTTAGTTACACAGAGGTTGATAAGTTTTAAAGTTTTATCTATGCCAAGAGGAAAATATGAAGACCATTTTCCTCTTGGCATAGATAAAACTTTAAAACTTATCAACCTCTGTGTAACTAACAACGTGTTTTCTTTCAATGGTAATTTTTACAAACAAAAATTTGGCTGTAGCATGGGAAGTCCCCTATCACCCCTTCTAGCAAACTTGTACATGGAATATTTCGAAACAGAACTTTTGTCGTCTATCAAACCCCATAATATGGTCTGGCTTAGATACGTAGATGATATCTTTACTTTCTGGGACAATAGCTGGGGGGACTTTAATGAATTTTTTAATAGGCTAAATTCGCTAGTTCCGACCATAAAATTTAAAACAGAATGGGAAAAGGACGGAAAACTGCCGTTCCTAGATGTACTGATCATAAGAAAACAGAACAGGTTTGCATTTAGAGTATATAGAAAACCCACCTTCGCTGTCTCCTACATTCATTTCTTAAGCTACCACGACGTCTCCGTAAAAATCATGGTAGGGTGCAACTTATTCCTCAGAGGACTTAGGATATGTTCAAATGAGTACCTGGATCAAGAATTTAACACGATCCGCCAACACCTAACGCAACTGCTCTATCCACCACACATTATCGAGAGGGCTATTAATAAAGCAAATAAAATATACTACAGAGGTCCCACTCACAACAGACAAATAGATTTCAACAACAAAATAAAGCTTCCATACGATGAAAACATCCAAAAGGCCACCGAGCAACTCAGTTCTAATAATCCTTTCATTTTCCATTATCCCAAATCCATCGGGAGTTCGCTCGTTAATGTATACTTAAATAACAAAAGGGAAGAAGCCGGAGTTTACAAGATACCGTGTAGTAATTGTCATGACATCTATGTAGGCGAGACAGGTAGATCGCTCTCGCAAAGAATAACAGAGCACAAAAGATCAGTACGTTACGCTTCGGAGAGTTCGGGAATTTTCCTACATATTAGAAATACAGGGCATGTCATTAACTGGAGTGGGGCGGAGTTGGTTTTCAAGAGTAGCTGTCCATACAAAAGAAAGATGCTGGAATCTGCTATCATCAATCAAACCAACAATATGAACCTGTCAGGAGGACATTGGAAATCGGACGCCATCGACACCTTAATCCTCAGACCCCTCCTGAAGAAGATGACCCAAGAAACGCGACCGCCAGATCCATCGCCAAACGGGAGCTAATGAGGCCAAAAACCACTAGGGAATTTGGTCATTCTCCTCCTTCTTAAGAAACGCCACCTCCTTAACATCGGAGGCCTAAGGCCACACCTTCATGTTTTTGTATATATACCATTGTAACTTTCCACCTGTCCATATTCTACCAGTGAACAGGGGCACAGAAACAAGTGCCCGAAATATATGGTTTCAACGTTTAAATAGTGTTTTATGGGCCTTCTTATTTACATACATACATATATATATATATATATATATATATATATATATATATATATATATATATATATATATATATATATATATATATACACACATATTCGTTCCTCTTCATGCAGCCACTGGTCTTTGCAGCATTTTGTCAAATCCTACTGAACTCTTACGACTTACTCTTGAAAGAAGCATTTTTCAGACCATTCGAAAGATGCGTGAATTCATCATCATGAAAAGGTCGCCATTTATCTTTATTTATAGCATGCGACCTATTTATATGTGTTAACGTATCGTATTCCTTTCCAATATTCGATACTGACATTCGGGATACTACATTTTCATTGTTTATTTTTTGTTTTTTAGTTTTTCTCTTTTCCACTACTGTCACTTTTTATTACATTTATATTTATGATTTATTATTTCTCCTTTCTAACTTTCATATTTTTAGACCGTAGGTTTTTTCATCCGCAATGTCTTTGATATATTTTGTTATCTATTTTGGTTTAGGAATTCACTTTTTTATGCAGTTTTCATCCGACATTTCTCTTCAATCGATTACCCTGATATTTCCTTCTTAGTGTTTTATTTCCCTTATTTGGCCTTTGCCTCCAGGTTTCATTTTTGTTACTCTCCCTGCGGTTATCGTCCTTTAACATTCCAAACATTCTTTGGCGACGCTGTCACCTGATTTCTCTTGACAACACTTCGGAAGAATAAAAATGAAAACAATTGATCAATTCTCCGCTCATCGTATAAACAGCTTCATGAAGACGCATGGTCTCCCATTCTTCTCCATTCCATTGCTTAAGGAGAGAGAGAGAGAGAGAGAGAGAGTTTGGAAATTATGGTGTTTGAATTATTTGTGAATTCTATTACTTT
>JANJGK010008871.1:0-24490 GCA_039081455.1 Macrobrachium rosenbergii
CATTACATGTGCCTTGATGGTTGGAATGCAGGCCTATCCATATTAATTTTAAGTTGAAGATCTGTAAATAAAGTAATTTAATCTAACCGACTGGTATGAAAAGACGAACCTTCCCATTTTCTTTAGATATAATTTCAAGGTAAGTCATACTATTAATTACATTTATTGTTTATGTTCTGATCTTTAGGTGTTGGCCCCTAAGGCAAAATTGCATTCAAAATTAAATTTCACTTTTCCAGCCGAACTCAGAACATAAAAACATCTATCTATCTATCTATCTAAATATATATATATATATATATATATATATATATATAGTGATTGGGAAATTTTTGGAATATTTTGATAAATAACCTATTGCGGAGAAGTTTGAAACTTCACTGAAGTCCCATCATCCTGTGTACTGATGTCATATATGCGGCATAAAAGGCTGCTAGCCTAGACTAAGATAGATTGAATAACGGGTACAATAAGTAGGCCGGTAAAATCAAATATCTAGCAGTAGGCCTATCATTCGCTTGCCAGTGCTTCGACTTGTAGTGGTTGACATCATTAAAGGTTATTTTTTTCAGTTTACAGACGTAGCTATAAGTTTGGTACCATAATAAAGTTATCTTTTTTTTATTTTCATGCAATGAAATCTATATGGAATAAAGTTTAAATGGTAAGGAAATCTTGCGTTCTGAGCTTTGTGGGCATAGGTCTACGCGGCATAAAAAATAATTATTGAAAGCTCCATCGTTCGTTATGTTTGATATAAGTAGACTGATTCAAGCTCGTCTTGCTTGTGCTTGTACAGGTATATTATCGATACTGACCGGTCTTGGTGATAATATCTCTATCAGTTCTAAGAGCCTGGGCACATCCTACAATAAATAAACACGTATGTAACAAATAAATGAATAAAGAAAATTCAACAGAGGATGAATTCAGGAGATATGCCTCCTTCCTTTCAGTCTGGATTTTTGTCGCTCTCAATATCTCTGTGGCCTCACTTGTAGCACCTGGTTTTAAATTTGATTTCTCTAAATATATTAAGTATGTAGTTCGTATTCAGTGGCCTCGCAGGTTGGGGTAGGTATGTGTTCGTGTATTCGGATGTCTTGCAGGTGGCGTGATCATTACCTTCCAGCTTTCGTTCATTCGCGTGGGATTGGGGGTGAAGTCAGCAACTGAGCGGCCGATGGCTCGGAAATGTTCACGGGGCACTTGGGTGCGGATCACATGTCCGTGGTGGATTTTTCCGTTGCCGGATGTTGTGGGGGGTGTCATGGGAGAGTGCGTGAGTTCGTGTGTGTGTCCCGCTATGCTTCATTCAAGAATACTGTAATGGAGTGTTCATTTCCTCTTTAGAAGCAATAGTGTCTGGACGCGCGCATATTGGGAACACGCTGGAAATGGGAATTCCCTCTGCAGAATGTGTGTTAAACTTTAAACTTACTAACCTAACAGGTGTTACTGTTATTAGCAATTGTTACTTTGGACGATTATTTTACATTTTTCTCTCATGTGTGTTCATAAGCTGGTGGTCTAAAGGTGATGGTTTCGTTTTTTTTCCCAGGAATGTTTCATTGGTCCCCTTTATTGTTTAGGAGAGTTATGCTCCTGGTTAATAAGCATTTAAAATGGCCGACGGGGAAAGTGGTTGTATTTTTGGAACAGTGACTTAAGACTGTAAAACTTAGGTGTGAAAGGCTTGGATAAATAATATGACTTAATTAATGGTGATGGGGAAAAGGGATGCTGACTTTAGTTTTTTATTTGATTGCCATGTTCTGTTTGATTTCCCATTATATATTTTTTTTATTTCAATTTCAATAATTTGAAGCTTGGGTTTAAGAACCGTTTTTTTTAATTACCAGCGCCATGTTAAATTTTCCAGATTGAATTCTATTTTGGTGATCCAGGTTTTACTTAGATCCTTAGTTAGGGATGGGAGAGAGAGAGAGAGAGAGAGAGAGAGAGAGGGAAAAATGCTTCCCTCGGCTTGGAGAAGTTGGCCAGCCCTACCAATGTCTTCTCTTTTGTCCTTTTCGAGGAAAGCAGCCATTTTCACCCAGCGTTTAATTTTCCTCGTGGTAAAGTGAAAGTGTGAATATAAAACCCCTTTTAGTGTTCTCTATGTCAGGGACACTTACACTTACACACACACACACACACACACACACATATATATATAAATATATATATATCTGTGTGTGTGCGTGTGCATTGCGTATGTTTGTGTGTGTGTGTGTGTATTTGTTTGTGCGTGTGTGTGTGCGGGACATGAGATCGCAATGACACGTGACTTATATCTGGGTAAGAATGGCTGCACCCGACTTTAGGTTGAAGCCATTTTCAGAAGACCCGAGACTTAATGGTAGAATTTACAAAGCATGTTGTAGAGGGACAGTACAACGAGCATACAATGACGTTGGAAATCAAATTCTCACCTGACTGGTACAAGAAGGTGGAGCCGCACACGAATTTGTGTATGAGGCCCAAGTATTTCATTTACAAAAAATTCTTATCTATGCGGGTGGCCAACCTTCCCGTTTCCCCCGCCTATGCCCAACTACCATTCTTGAAATCTATACATTATACATATTTCATTCTAAATTAATGGATCAATATCATATATGTCCTGGCTGATGTTCATATTTCCACAAAAACTCTATTTATAAAACTAGGCTCAAGTTTGCTCCTTTCCAGGTCATTCTTAGAATAAAACCACCTTTTTCGCCTCAACCCAATTGATCGTATGATTACACTCGCTACCATACTGAAACTCCATTGTTCATTTCTGCATATCTTACGCTTTTTCAATACTTTGCAGTTTGACCAATATAAAATTATTTAATGTCGTGAGAGTTCTTTAAAAGTAGATGTTTCTTTGTTTTATAGATCCTAAATTTTACATTACCGCCAAGCATTCATAATTAGAATGGACGGTACGTTACTTGGTTGTTATCGTAAAAATATATTATTTTTAGCAAGCTTTTAATGAATTGTCTAAAACAGAATCACGGTCTTCCAATTTCTTGTCTGCATTCATAATCGGCTACTTATAAGTAACGCTACAAAATCCATGGACGTGAAAATAACTTTCTTAACTTATTGCTTTCACCAGAATGAAAATGCACGTAGACAGAAATGCTGGTCCGCATCACCTGCTTCCTGTCAACACATAAGCGGCGAAGTCGCTCAGTCTATCCCAAGCAGCTAGCATAGATAGGTTAACTATCATGCTGTCCAAAATGAATGTTATTTGTGCATTAGAAGCAGAGGGCTTACTGAAAGAGCCAACTCGTCGTAAACACTGGATTCAACCCATTTTAATGCAGAACGAGAAACAAGTAAAAGATTTGAAAAGTTAAATGAGAATATACGAAAATATGATGAAAGGTATTTTCGAGAATTACCGAATGTCTAAAGCTTCTTTTGATGAACTGCTGGAAGAGCTGAGGCCTCATATCTCGAAGCAAAATACAAAGTTTCGAAGATCAATATCTCCAGAAGAAAAGATTAACAATTACACTAAGGTGAGTAAAAAAAATAAATAAATATTATTACATGATTTATTCAGACTGGAAAAAATGGTAATGTAATACAGTAACTACAGTATATTATAATAATTCAAATCCAAATAGAAGAATCAAATGTAAAAATAAAATATTCATTGAATTCTGAAAAACTATTTCATAATCGAAGCAAGATGTTTAGTAAGGAGATTGAGGAGACACTGCGTCAATCATCTGAAAGTCCTGTGAAGACGTGGACTGGGTATCTATGGTGCCATGATGGACAGGAGTTGGTGATTGCATAGAGGATCCTTATGCAGGAGATGGTGCTTCCACAAGAGATGGTTCCTGCATTAGTTGAGATGGTGCCTGCATGTGAGCTGGTCCCTGCATATGGGCTGGTGCCTGCATATGAGCTGGTCCCTGCATGTGAGCTGGTCCCTGCATTTGAACTGGTGCCTGCATTTGATGAAATGATGCCTGCATATGAAGTGGTCCCTGTACATGTAATGGTGCTTGCATATCACTGCTTGACATAGAAGCAGGATACCTTTGAAAATGATAAGAGGGATTCATTACGGACTGCTGAGATGAAAGATATGGTACTTGAGGTAATTGACCTGGCTGTAAGTTCTGTGATTTTTTTCGTCGGATGCTTTGAAAGAATTGAAGAGTCAGCAGTCTGAAATCTATTTTCTCGTCATCATTAAGTTGCTTGTAATCAGGAAGAATGGATATTAAAAATGATTTGTCTGGATCTTCTTCTTTCTGTTTGGTGCTTATCACAATATCCTTTATCACCCTTTTCCCAAAGTGATGGCCTTGCATGAATGCATTGAATGAATAAATCAATGTCAAACATCTTTGTAAAAACAAGTGGTTCAGTGGAGCGCTGGGAGCGGCGTAGCCGTCTGGTGTGACCACGTGCATAGAACTGTGTGTGTTTTCCCATGGCAGCAGGACGGATGCGGCGTTGCGGCGGTCCGGCGCTGCCGCAGCATGCTGCGGCGCATTGCGGCGGAAACGGCAGCGCCGCACTAGTGTGACACCTCTCATTGGTTTGTGTGTGATATCACCATGTGCGACACCGCATACGGTTTCGCCGTAACGGCGACGCCGCATAGTGTGACACCGGCCTTAGGGGAATTTATTTCCGGTGATAGAAGTTCATTTCTCGTCATAATGTGGTTCGGATTCCACAATAAGCTGTAGGTCCCGTTGCTAGGTAACCAATTGTTTATTGGCCACGTAAAATAAATCTAATCCTTCGGGCAAGCCCTAGGAGAGCTGTTAATCAGCTCAGTGGTCTGGTTAAACTAAGGTATACTTATGTAATAGTCAATCCCACAAGGGTAGGCTACCATCTGTTTCCATTTCCATGGTGAATTCCACTGGCCGTGCTAATTCACTAAAATTACTAGTGAAGTTATTTAGATTTTCGTTCTTTGACCACAAGCATTTTATATGGTCTGCATACCTGAGCCATACTATATTGCGTTGAAATATATTGTTTAAGGTTTATTTAAAAAAATATTACTTCACCGTGAAATAAAGGGTTGCCCATTGCTTTACCAAAATTTTTAGTAAAAATGAATAAATTTTGAGTGATAGTAATACACATATAGGACTAAATATAAATCTTATGCACAGTAATACACATATAGGACTAAATATAAATCTTATGCACAGTGTGAGTGGACACAGTAAGTTCAACAGACAATTTAAAGAACTATTGAAAGGGAATAAAAACTTGGTAAAAAGTTGCTTGTGATCTCCGTGTATGGAACCATCAAAGCTCATGCAACAAATTATCTCGCTCGGCGGTTATTAGTTCTTAGTCAGTTTGTTTGTACCTTTTCTGATACTAGTCTAGAGAACAATGTTGGCTTGATAAATGCAATAATATAATGTGCAGGTTTAAAAGTAATCCAGGGTTATGATGTTTGACGTGGTATCATTGTTGGCAAAGGCACCTATTTATGATCTGTTGGAATGTTGGTCTCATACATCAGAGAGCAGACAGTCTGATATGCCATTTCCCAAGAACACTAATAGAATTGATTCAAATATGTGTAAAGGAATGCAAACTGGATCAAGGTGGAAACTAATTTCCTTCCTTCAAAAGACAAATCAGCCAGAGACATCCTTAACCCAAGAATACAGTAAATGTTGGAAATACAGCTGCTGATATACTGACTACTCACAATATTATAAAGAGTAGATTTTTTATTAATGTACTCGACCTTTGAGGGTGAGTGTCAGGATGAAGGAATGAGTAATAAATTGTCTCATTAATTACACAGGACTGATGTGCCCCATTAATCACGTCGCGTCGTCCACGGTAACTGCTGTCTAAGCCTTGGTCTTAATTAAAATAACGCAATAGCCGCTTTAATGGTCTAAATAAGAGAACAATCATTCCAATTTGACTTTCCATATTTAGATATTTTAAGTCATTATTGCAACCTAAATATACATTCCATATTTATGTAATAGGTCTTTGATTTAAAGATTGCTTTGATTTTGTTGTTGATTAAAAAAAAAATTTGAGCTCAAAATTCTGACCACACTCTGAAGATAATTGAATAACAACGCCATCGTTTGTATAGTTTCTAGTTTAAAAAGGAACTCTTCTTTTTCGTACAAGAAGACAAAGCTTTTCTTCAGTCGAGTAAAAATATTTCCCTCGTATACGGGCTGTTTATCAATCATTTGTAGAACTACTGTTAATTAGGTTCACAAATGGTTAGTTATTTACTTATGTTGTGACTCTAATGATTACTGAAGTTTACTCCGTACGGTATGATTATTAGAGTTATTATTATTATTTTTCCAGTTGATGCCAAAGAAGAAAAATAAGCATTAACAATGTGAACCTTTGAATTTTGGTTTTTGAATTAAAACTGTAAACATATTCTATATAATAAATCATGTAAGACCAACTGCATCTTAGGAAGAGAATCAAACATATCTCGTCAAACTCAAACATGTTTGTCTAAACCGGCTTCAAGACGCGGTCCTCAATCGTAACTCTCCCAAAATGGCTTTATTAATTCTCAAAAATGAAAGAGCCACTCACTGAGGATCTTTCTCGTCTCGTAAATAGCATCTCCAAAATCGCGAAAAAAACTTCTGCCAAAACGAATTCACGAGGCAGCAGAGAGATCGCTCTCCTTTTTCTGAAAATTCCCAACCATCACCTCCATTTCCTTTCCAGATGCTGACTTGAAGCATCACGTCGTTAATATGATGGAGGGGAAGTGGGATGGAAAGAGAAAGAAAGACTGTGCTGTGTGTTAGGTATTAATGTGATCTATTTTATGCACCTCATAACGCCCACGTCCTATGTTTTCTCAAAAGTTCTCATGAATGATAAAGGTTTGCCTCTCTCTCTCTCTCTCTCTCTCTCTCTCTCTCTCTCTCTCTCTCTCTCTCTCTCTCTTTAGCTTTCGAACAGGACGGGAACAGATGATATGGATGCATTCCCTAAAGTCCCGGGTCCCGCTGTTAACCTAGGTGTTAGTCGAAAGTTGATGAGTGTCGCAGCTTAAAGAATAACCAGATTGAAAAAGGGAGCACCCAGCAAGTTTGTCCATCACTCCATCTAATTACATAACATCAAAACGGGAGGTAAATTTCACCCTAATTACAGAAACCAGTAATAAGTGATCCGTCTCTCCCTCTGTCTCTGTCCCTGTCTGCTTAAACAAAACAAACGGAAACAAACCTGGCCAGTTAATTAAGTAAGCAATAGAACGCGAAAGTCTTATCCTCAGGGAATAACAAAGGCTAGGCTAAAGCAAATTCATGGCGACAGAAAGAACACGACTTCAAGAGAATCGCAAATCCTGGACTATTATTTGCACTACAGGAAGCGGAGTCGCACTGTCGCAGTTTTATTGCCAACATTACTCAGCGACGAAGGCGTTTTGCGACACCAATTTCCGATACTTTTCGTGACGACAAATGCTCTAAGGCGAACTTAAATTAAGAAAATTTACAGTTTATTTATGCTTCACTTTGGTTAGTTTCACCTGTCATTTTGTTTTTTGACAGAAGCCTTCTCATGAACTAAGCAATAATAATTTTATTTTCTAAGATTTGTATAAATTTATGCTATTTCCTTTAAAGAAATTTTTCATGATTGCCATGGAGTGGCGACCCTCAGGTATCATGATGTCGAAAAACCTCAGTTTCGTTTTAATTATTTTTTTTTTTTTCCACGGAATGACGATTGGGATCAAACCTCCAGTTCGCTCCTTTCTCGTACTCGTATAGAATCCATATTAGCACTGTATTTGGGACCCAAACATAAATTAGGGTTCCTTAGATGTTGGAATTTGTTTGTCTATTTATTTATTCATTGAGTCATCTGTTTTGGACTTGACCGCATCTCTGTGAGCGTGCCACTGGCATAAACATTTCTTGAGCTTTCCTTGGATTTCTTTTATTTCTAGTCCCTCTTGAAGCTGTACACCGAGAAGGTGGAGTGGCATTGGTGATAAAATTATTATAATTAACTCTTCTGTTTTTACTAATCATTTTGCTTATTGAACAATTCATCTAAACGTTAAAATTGCTTTTGTTTTTACAAAAAATGCAAGCAATTTCATATAGAAATTACGTCTTCGCTTGAAATGTTGGGTAAAACGTTCTGCCTTGATTCATTCTCTAGAAAAGTGAGTGACATACAAAGTTCCCAATCAAGCGTTATCGCTTCTCCAAAGTTACTGCTATGGTAATTCTAATATCGAAGGTGATGCAGGATAAAAAGACCTTAAAACATCGAGTGAACAATTCCTTATCCACATAAATAAAGAACCGAATATTCCAATTACAGTACAATCAAACGAGGGAAAACAAGAACAGTACAGCTACAAGTATTAAACCTTTTTAGGTATCTTACTGTCAAACATGATATAGAATTTCAATTTGATTTACTAAAAGCTTAATCTGGCACTACTACTTCTCAGAGCAATCACTGAATATACAAATGTATGTTGCTGGAGGTATTTTACATAATTCTAGTAGGAGTCCATGATGAAGTATTACTTATTTGTATTGATTTTTTATCCACTGGTGATCCAGTGTTTAATCCCTTTCTCTTTCAATCCATATCTCATGCCCCTTCCTTGTGCGTCGCCCCCCCCCCTTTTTTTAAGACTTCTGTCATCACTATAAGCCTAGGATTTATCCTCAAGTGACACCCACTTTCAAATCAAACCAGGTACTACCTTGTCTGTACACTCTTTCCTCTCATCTAAAAACCTCACATTCCTCGCTTTAAATCATCTTCTACATCACGCATCCTCAGCTCACTCCGCGTTGCATCTCTTTGTATTTTAAACTAAGCTTTATCTAAGACACAGGAATGTTTAATACAAACATTAAATTATGGTTCTAATATAATAGTTTTCCTAATTATTGGATTTGTTCCTTTCCTTCCATTCTCCCTGTGGGCTTATACTCTCTCTCTCTCTCTCGTTTCCTGTATTTAAGATGTGATGTCACAAAATAGATAATGCTGGCGTCAAATTTATTTTACTTACTCTGAAAACATCCCTCCCCAACCGCCACCCACCATACACGAAAAAACCATTAGTTATTCTTGTCTGTAATGAATAAAAATATGTGGAAACTTTTATGAAAAAGTTCCATTTCAATTTGTGCTCTACCAGACGATGCTGACTTGAATGATCCCATTCACAGCTGTATCTTCAGTCTTTGGGACCCCAGCCCTTATTACAAATGAGCAAAATTCCCTGACCATAAACAGAATTCCACCATACGATTCCATGTTACATCTAGAAATGTTGAATATTATTGCTGCTTCAGCTGCATTTATTTTGTAGAAGACTTTTTCTATTTTCCTTATTGCGGACTTCTCTTCAGTGGAGGTGCGTGCTAACAGCTCGCCTATATTTGTCATTTCATGGGGGAAAAGTCAAAATCTGGATTCTGCTTCTTTATACATTCTATACAGTTGGTTCTATACAATTGTTGCTGCGACGCGTTTCGACAGATTCTTCTGTCATTCTCCAGCGGGAGCTAGTAGGGGACTGGCAGATTGCATAGGTCCTTCTGAATTTATACACGGGCTTCAGCGGGGTTGGGGGGGGGGTCATGGATGGCGAATTCTGATTGGTTGCAGTCAGCGAACTTCAAGCCAAATTTCTGCGGCGAAGCTCGATCCTGACAGATCTTCGCAACCTGGGAATGTCATTCATTCCAGCGTTCCCTAGAAATGTTGTTATTATTATAATTTTACTCTCATGTATCACGTTTTGCTTCATATAAAGGGACGTTTATTATTCTCTCGCGTTACTTTCTAACCTGTCTCACATCCTTACATGTTACCCATGCTATTGTCAGCCACTTAATCGCAAGATCATTAGCATCCTGCAGCATCTGTCTTGCGATCCCAACAGCAAAGAAGTCTTGATTTTATTGCCTCATTTGTCACTTCTGCTTTTACTCAATTAAAATAGCTACAGAAGAAATCTACTAATAAAAGAAATAATAGTAATAATAAAATAGTTCCATTTAATAGATGGAAATGAAGATGAAACTTTGAAGGATGAAGAAAGATGAACACAAAAATAACAAGTAAAGCCATTAACATTTCTTTCTTGACATATTTATTTGATATTTAAGTTAGACTATCTCGTTTGGTAGTTTTTTATTCGTAAACCGAGAGAAACTATGATACCCAAACTTCCGAAAAAAGCAAAATTTTTTCAGTACAGATGAATTGACTTATCCACAGAAAAGAATGTACGATGCTGAAGAGGGCTCAAGGGATATCAAATAAAACGCATCGTGAACAAATATCAAACGAAAATTCGATTGTTCAGAATTTGCATATTGGTTGCGGATGTGCGAAAAGCGATTGTCATGAGGACACAAAAGTGTGGTTTGTCTGATATATGTTTCTCCCTTGGGCATGAAGGAGAAATGGTTCAGTGTTCCAATGCCAATATAACATATATGACAAGGTAAAAATTGAAGGAAGCGTTGGAGTGTGTGTACAACATTCATAAATAAATAAACACACACACCCACACACACACACACACACACACACACATATATATATATATATATATATAAGAGAATGAAGACAGGAGCAGACACTCAAACAACAGACAAATTGGAGTAACAGAAAGGCGTTCTTTCTTCTTTATCCATTTATTTTTACGCAGACGTTTCGTATCTCTTGATACATCTTCTAGGCTGAAAAAGCGATGAACTTAAACAGTACTGTGTATTAACACTAAAAGGTATACACATTATATACTTAACACCATATTAAATGACAATTAAAAGGAAAAAAAAAGGACAACCTTAAAAACACTCACAAGATATTTAAAACAAATTTTAAAAAGTATTTTAAAAAGAAAAAGAACAGCAGAAGAAGGCCGGGGCCAATACGAGAAAAAAAATTAAATAAATAAATAAAAAAAAAAATAGACACCTACCCACACCGGTAGTGTAAAGCAAACTGACACAGACAAGCAATGCAAGGAGGGGAGAGAAGGGGGTGGGGGGCGGGGAGTATAAACAAAGAAGTTACAGCAGGTAGTTAAGCGATGAACAGCTGGGTGGAAGTTGATTGGTGATTAAGGGCAGGGACAGTTAATTTAATCATAATGGATCCAAGTGTGGTTAACTCTTCCACGTATCGGGTTCTCCCCACAATACTAAAATCTTTAGCATCTACATGCGTCTTACAAATTTTGCTGTGATTCCTTACATTGGACTGCTCGGGATTGGATAATCGACAGCCTGTTCTAAAACTAACTCCCTGATGAGAGGAGATTCGGACTTTTAGCAGCCTCCTGGTACAACCGATGTAAGTGCCGAGATCACATCTAGGACAATTATATTTATAAATCACACCGGAAGTAAACAAGGGGCTAATCTTGTCCTTGACGTGGAAAAGAGATGCAATGGTTCGTGGGTTTATTGGGATTAACTTGAGATTGAGAGCGGGTAACTGTCCGTTGAATAGCCTGATGCATTTTTTCCGAAATCTATTGTCATGTAAAAAAGGGAATCTTGCATACAAACATAATTTGGGGGCACTATGGACAAAAGGTGGGGGGTTAAGTTTCAAATTAAGCAATTTGTTGAGAGCTCTATGGAAAATCACTGATGGGTAGTAATTACTCTTAAAATAATCATTGAGGATAATCACCTCAGCATGAAATGCGGACCAACTTGAGGTCAGGTTAATGGCTCTATGAAGGAGAGTGGTCAAGGAATTCATTTTAAAATTGTAAAAACACGAGCTATAAAAATTTGTTCCAAGGCCAGTAAAAGTGTTCTTCCTATAAATACCAGTATGGAAGCCAGTTTCATCCTTAGTTACCTTTACGTCCAGGAAGGGGAGAGAATTATCGGTTTCAATCTCAATGGCAAATTTAATGTTCTGGTGCTGCGCATTTAAATGTTCCAAAAATGTGTCAGCATGGTAGTCAAATCTAAAAAGGGCAAATGTATCATCAACGTAACGTTTATAAAAGAGTGGACGGAAATCAGGACATTCATCGATAGCTAGCTCCTCCAAGGAGTTCATAAAGATGTTGGCAAAGGTTGGTCCCAAAGGACTGCCCATTGCCATCCCCTCTATTTGTTTAAAAACAGTACCATTAAAAATGAAGGCTGTGTCCAGCGCAGCCAATTCTAGGAGTGATTTAAACTGAGTTTTGCTAAATTGATTAAAAATAGGAATTATCAGTTGGAAATAGACTTTTATCCTTCTCGTAGCCAGGTCGGCAACGTGACCTCCTTGTGAATATGGTAACACGGGTTCGATTCTCGCGACCGCTATTCACAGGCTCTTCAATTTCTTCCGTCTGGATATTTTCGGCTTCGTAGTTACAAGCATATCCAAAAAAGCGCGAAGAATTCGAGAAGTTAAGAGGGCATTGTGGCTATTAGAATTACATATGTGTCTGGTAAAAGTGACCAGTAGATTCTACATATATATTTCAGCCCAAAAAGCAATAAAAACGATTGCCCGCTTGGCTACGATGGTGAAGATGGGTCTATTCCAGCTCTAACAAAATATATCTGAAAACGACAGGTATATGTATGTACGAGAGGCGATAGACTTTTATCCTTCGTAGCCAGGTCGGCAACGTGACCTCCTTGTGAATATGGTAACGCGAGTTAGATTCTCGCGACCGCTATTCACAGGCTCTTCAATATCTTCCGTCTGGATATTTTCGACTTCGTAGTTACAAGCATATCCAAAAAAGCGCGAAGAATTCGAGAAGTTAAGAGGGCATTGTGGCTATTAGAATTACATATATATATATATATATATATATATATATTACGTTTATTATGATTTGGTCCTATTTTAACCTAGTTATAAAATTTACAGGTTAATGCAATGATGGCTACATGTATAATTCCCATTTTTTGTTGGAAAAAATCAAGCATATTTTTCGTGAAGCAGCAATATTCCGTTTTTTAGATAAATATATTGCACTTTTAGGAGGCATACCGTGGACAAGTAACTGGTACTATGTCAAATAAGTAAGTATTATTATTCAGTGATAAAAATACAAGTTTGGAAAGACATGTAGACAGTAATTATGTACACACATTTGTTAGAGCATATGGGAAGTGGGTAGGAATGGTGAACAATATTTTATTTGATCGCCAATCATCCAGTCAGATAAAGGGAGAATTATTTTTGGCAGTTAGCATTTGATATCATCTTTTGAAATTTCGATACGATCGTCGGATACGAAAAGTAATTCGTATAAAACTTTAGTTATAGCGAATAATATCGTATAAATGAAAGGGATTACTTTCATTTAATTTTATTCATTCAGCATAAAATCAAAAGGCCTGAAGAGGCCTCCCGTGAGACGGGATGAAAACTCCCTCATAATATTTACCAGTACTACACTTACTGCACTGCTGATAGCTTGCCCATGCTTGAATCAGATATTTGCCTTTGATTCTATATTTATAAGATGCTCATACTACTCCGGGAGCCATACAAGCATCCTGATCCAGGTTGTCTTTCTCACTGTTCGCCTAAATATGCCGTGGCCGGTAACAGATATAGCTTCAACTAAGTTTAGTCATATTTTTTCTTCATTCAATTGGTTATTTCAATCTTGATTGTTTCCGGGCTTGAATGGGATGGAATATTTGGTATTTGGGGAAATTCCTACTCATGCCGGGGCATTAAAATTGGAAAATCTTTGACAAAGTTCAATTATTTTCGGTAAAGCAGCGAAAAAGAACAGGAACTAAATTCCTATGAACGGTATTTCAGACAATGCTGGGAGAAAGAGAACATGATTACAGCATAAGCTTAATATTGTATTTGATGTTTATACTTTTATGGCCGTTACAAACAAAAGACTAGGAAATTCAGCATCGAACTCGGCAATTCTTCCCGCATCACTGAGTAAGCACTGGCGCCTGGTTCTACAGAAAGAAGAGAGGATTGCATTGCGTCATATAGGAGTTCAAAGCGTATTTGCAAGTACGTGATTACGTCTCTGCAATTAATATTTACTTTAAACTTGAATAATTCAACTGCAATTTGTATTATTTAAACTTTTTAAAAATTAAGATATCTAAATTGTCTTTTGTAAGCGTATACCATCATTATTAATTAGGGGTTTGCACAAATCAAAGTAGATATTCGAAACGACACTTTTGAATTGGGGTAATATTTATTCTGCCGTGAGCGTTTGCATTAAAGGAGATAAATATGCAAGATGGAATTGTCACACTAATGTCTGGTTGGTAATTAAAAGTACTGTTAAGTAATAAGAAATATATATATATATATATATATATATATATATATATATATATATATATATATATATATATAATCTATTAATGCCTTCCAAGGAGAGACAAGGGGAATGCATGATATGCTATGTAGATATTTTCACTGGATATGAAATGAAGAGAAAGAAGGAAAACCTGATGTCATGTGCCCTTTTCGCTTTACTCGAGGTGAAGAGGTGACAGAAGCGACGGCGCACATGAAGGAGACCAAATGCTGATGAGAAAATCGAAAAATATTGATATTTTGGAGCCATGATTATGATGGTAATGCTAAAAAACTCGAAATTTGTAGAAGAAAGGAGGTTAATGAAAGGTTTGATTATGTATGGAAAAAAAACTGGGTGTATTTAGGTCTCGAAAAAGTAATGAATTGTCAAGAGATAATTACTGTAATAAAGAGAAACAAAAAGAATATTTAAAAGGAGTCTCCAGCATGATAAAAGAAGACCTTGGGTAGTGGAAAGAACTGGAAGCCCGTTGTTCTGTTGTGTTTTATTCCTTTGGTTGGAATATTTCATTTGCTGTTGTCTCTCGGTTTCCTGTTTTGTCATGGACAGTGTTGCCTCATAATTTCTATGCAGTGTAATGTTTCAATTATCGGATGCTGATTCCCAAACCGTCCAGAAAAAATCTAAAATTCAAATCTTTCGTCAAATTAATGCCATGCTTTCGTCGATACCAGCTTTCATCTTGCAGATGACAGCGTCGCAGATGAACACAGACAAAAATTTCGCTCTCTTGTGCATTTTCGAATGTTGTGAATATTATTTTATGTTCCTTTCATTTCAAGATTTCCTATGTTCGTTTCAGAATTGTTTATTATTTCAGATAATGGATTATCAACGCGAACCAGGTAAATAATGCTGAAATCTGAAAAAAAAACTATTGATCCTATTATGCACGTAAAGTAATAATTAGTTAAAAGCAGAGAGAATAAGCATTAAATTTTTGCGACATAAACAGCCAATAAAAAAAATAACTGCGGAGTGGAGGTAAATAAAGAAAACACACACGCGTGGCAGTTGACTTTTGTTATTGAGACGGCCAGGTATATATATACCCGAGTAGCCTAGAGCCATCCAGCCACAAATTTTGAATAAGATGTTCATAACATGGATAAGCTTTCCGGGTGCTGTTTCTACACACTCACACACACACTTACAAATATAATATATATATATATATATATATATGCGTGTGTGTGTGTGTCAGTGTGTGTGTGTGTGAATATAAATGCACGCATTTATATTCGCGTGAAGAGTGCGCTCAGCACACAGATATAGGAAAGCTTCTTGTTATGTGGGTGACTCCTGCGTACGGCTAGAAAGAACTGAATCGTTTTAACAGAATAAGGAGGTATCGTATTTGCCCATTTCAGTTTTATTGCAAAATCCTCAATTATGTATTTTCCACTATCAAATATCTCTAGATAGCAACTTTCAAGCATAATTTTCGGACAAAATAAGTTGACAAAAAGATCATTTTACTAAAATAAACTTAAAAATGCATTGCTATCTTCTGGAATAGATCGGTGTGATCCACATGATTTTTTATGGCAACTGATACCGGAACTTTCCGTGTAATTGAAGTTATGGCCTGAACTACGTTTTCAAGTTCATTGTAGTAAACTGATCTTTTTGTCAACTTATTTTGTCAGAAATTGTGCTTGAAAGTTGCTATCTAGAGATATTTGATAGTGGAAAATACATTCTTGAGGATTGTGCAATAAAACTGAAATGGGCAAATACGATACCTCCTTATTTTGTTAAAACGATTCAGTTCTTTCTAGCCATCCACAGGAGTCACTCATATTACAAGAAGCTTACCTTTATCTGTGTGCTAAACGTACTTTGAAGAGTCAACATTTTCTATCGAAACTTCTTAATAATGTGAAAGGTATATAATAAAATCCCAATTTAGATTACAGTTGTGACAATTGCTTCCTCCGTCAACAGATGCATATCTATTTCAATTTAGCGCCTTTCGAGTGAATTTGTTATGACTAAACAACAATTACTTTGATATCAAAGGGTAGAAAATTTCAGAGGGAGCCAGAACATATCACCACAGACCAGAGTGCTCGAACGACAATCTTCTTTTGATAAGTTGAAAGTTTGTATATTCCTTGATCCCTGCAATGAAATAAATGGCATTCAAGAGAATGTCATTTATTACATTTAAAAGAATGTTAAACACTTACTTCAGTGGTGAACAAGTTTATAGGAATAACTAGTTTCCTAAAAAATTTTACTTATTTACATTCCTATGTAATCTTATTTTATAAGGATTTCACTGTCCTTAACAGTAACATTGAAATATGCATTGAAATTATTCGGGAAAGGGATGTAAATATCTCTTGCTCTTACAGCAGCCAGTGCAAAGGATTATTGTTACGGCCAGCATAGTGTATCATAGAAATATCAATTTATATCTTTCAGGAGCGTCATGTACAATATTCATTTCGTTATTATCTTATGTTTTAAATATATTAATGATGCAGGGTAAAATAAATATGATGTAAACGTATTAAGAAATTCAAGATAATCTAAAGCTCTAAATGAAATAAGCAACATCAAAAGCATTGCTGTAACAGTCTCTTACTATTAAATAATTATATATGCACACACACACACATACACACACACAGGTAATTCATAAACATTTCTCTAAAATTCATTGGATCAGTAAAAAAAAAATGTAGTAAGTTTTGCTTCGAGTTCCAACATTTCGACATAATGCATTCTGTACATAGCAACAGGGGAGAAATTTATATTTTCTAGCACTAGCACTGAGTCAAGTGGGTTAAGTTGAGAGTCCTGTTTGGCTGAGTAGGGATACATCTGCACCTGGTGATCTCCTTTTCTTGTAAGGAATACGTTGTTTGTATGAGTTGTTTCTCGTTAATTATGTAGCATGTTCTATTTGGTTTTGCATGTTGGGTAATATGATGAATTCCAGGTGGGAGGTAATATCAATTACTTTGAATCCCAGGGACTTGCTTTACCGCGTAAACCAAAATTGGTGGCCCCTTGGTAACATCACTGAAAATGGTCGGTCTCTGTAGGTGGCCGGAGTTGCTCTTCAAAAGGCGCGTCATGGTCAGTCCCTCTGTAATATGATGACATCTTTAAATAGTTTGTTGCATAACTAAACCATGTGTGGTTTCGAAATACAATTGGGAAATTTTTGTATTTTTATAAAAGATGGTGAAGCAGATTATTTGGGTAGAGGTGACTTTTTGGATGATACCCGAAAAGGATGCTGCCACGAATGTTTGAAAATACATCTTGATTTATGGAGGGCATGTCCTCATCTTTCAGTTGGTTGTTATGGCTATTATATGATTTCTAATTCTTCCACTTGATAGTGAACTGGATATCCTAATTTGCACATGGTCTTAACGGTGACATGGTGTATTGTGTCAAATTCCTTGTGAACAGCAGTGCAAACGGAATCTTCTGACTAGTAACTATATCTGCAAACTGCGTATGTGACCTATGCATGCTAGTGCACCCTCCTGATGACAACAATTCACGCCAGTGCGCTGGATGAGGTACTCCACTGCACCTGCTAAATGCCCGGTTGTAGAGCTGCACTTAGATGTCCAGGCCAGAGTTTGCTAAGTGGTGAGCAGTATCCTAACCACGCTTGCATATCATGACGCCTGGCTTTCATTATTATTGCTAATATTCTTAAGATGAACCCTATTCATATGGAACAAACCCACAGGGGCCATTGACCTGAAATTCAAAGCTCCAATTAATAAGGCGTTCATTTGCAGGAAGTAACAGAAGGTAATGTAAAATAAAGGAAGAGGATATCAGTGGTTAGAAAAACAGACAAATTAATTAGCAAATTAATAGATAAGTAAATAGAAATGTAAGTTAATTACTAAAATATGAGAACTGCATTAGGGTAGTAATGCATTGTATCTTTGCTTGAACTTCTGAAGTACCAGTTACACGATATCCTCAGCGAATAAAGGACCTCTGGAACTGAGAAGTTTAACAGCAAGGCGCATTTGCTGCATATTGATGCTGGTGCTCAGCGAATCTGGTTGCTTTCGGCAAGAGGGATTCAACGATAATTGTGAATGTGAAAGATCTCTGCTAAAATAAAACTTATGAAAAATTGACAAACAAGAAACCATCCGTCGACGGCCCAAGTCATAACTACTAATAATAGGAAACAGGAACCTACCACCACGAACGATTCTATCTAAAAGAAGCAGATATCCACACTAGAGAACGGTACTCTAGTAAAGGAAGGACAAATGACCTAAAACAGGTTGCAGTGATTTTATCACTCTTATAAATATGTGAGGCCTTATGGACAACACCTAACTTTCGTGTGGCATTTGCCGAAACTTTCATCAGATGTTTCTCAAAAGTAAGATGTGAATCAAAAGTACTACATAGAACAGTTAAAGCTTCCATACTCATTCAGCAGTCCCATCCACCTGAATAGGAGGATGGGGTGGAAAATCTTTGTGAGATCTGATAATCAATGTATTTTGGCTTTACCGGAGTTTAGCCTCACATCCCACCGACTACACCATTCCCTGATCCGGTCCATTTTCTGACTGAGGCTGAGGGCAGTTTCATTTCTTGTAAATGAAGACTTGACCACACCCACAAGTGTTGCATCATAGGCATACTGAACAATCTTGTTTTCTAGGTCAACAACCACTTGTATACACCAAAGATAACAGAGGGCCAAGAGCACTACCCTGTGGAACTCCAGACACAATAGATCTTACTTCACTAAAGATCCCGTCAACAGCAACTTGCTACTGCCTATCTGTAAGGAAATCTTGAAGTAATCCTAAAAACATATCCACCCACTCCAAGATTCTGAAGTTTATAAATAAGTATGAATAGATTGCTGCTCTTGAATTGTAGCCAAAGCTGCCCCTATAAGCTTCTGATATTTTAAGAGGGAGAATTCACAACCTCTGCCATAGGACCTTTCAGCCCACACTGAAGATGGATAACCAACAATAAGTAGCAAGAACTTGTCATGACCAAGGAAGTCAGTTAGGCCTCTTATACACGATACGTGGGTAAGTATGGTTTTGGCGAATGCTCTGGATCAGTGTCGATATATGGTATCGAAGCATTGTGCTCACGTCTGTTGAGCCGAGAGCGTGTTTACATGGAACCTGCTAACCAAATTTGGTCAGTGCAAGAGACTCCTGAGCATGGCAGTCATGCCTGGGTACACTGAAAGATGACGGATGGCTGCACTTTTGTGTACTGTGAGTGCAAGGTTGATTTTGAAGAAGAGAAGGAAAAGGAGTGTTTGGGTCAAGGAATGGTTACGGAACAAAATGTGTGGATCATATAGCCAAATATTTTGTGCATTTCATACTGCGGACACACAAGACAATGCAGCAATACATTCGCATGACCCGAGAACTTTTCACAACAATATTAGAGCGGATCTGTCCATTAATATCAAAGACTAATATGAACATTGCTGCTGTTGTGAAGAGCCTGAATAGAGTGGCAGGGCCCCACGTAAGTGAGCACGCAAAATTAGCTCACTCGTTGCTGCCCAGGATGTGTAGGTGGTTCAGCGTTTCTGTCTACGCAAGCAGTTTCCGTGCAGAGCTTCAGCACCATGCTTCGAAACCATACTTGGCCAAGTATCGTGTGTAAGAGCCCTTAGTTTCATAAAACTGACTAGCGAGATTGCAATTAATAAAAATTGCGTCAGTGGTTTGTCAACACCACTATAATTTTAGGACTGAGAAATTGGTGTAGTCCCTCTGTTACCATGGAAGACACACTTTCTAAATTTGTACGTTTTGTAAATTGGGGAATTATTGTACCTATGAATTTTGAATCACTGGGAAACTTCTATTTGGTAAATTGACGTTTTTTTAATATAAAAACTTACTTGTAAGTTTGTCTGACTAACCAATTTTTTTTTTTTTTCTGTCCTGTGGACCATTGTTGTAGATTTGTTGGTAATTGCTGACTTTGCTCTATATATATATATATATATATATATATATGCATAAGTCCATGTTATATTGTGAATGTTAGAGACTACTCTTTGTGAATTAAACAGTCATCTAAGCATTAATGTATAATATTGCTACTCGATGAATGGCCATATATTGCTCAGTTGTATTGATCCCGTTCTTATTAGCCTACAGACATAAACATATGGCCAAGATAAATTGCTGGGAAGTTTGTGAGATCCAAAAACAGTTATAAAGGTGGTTCATATTAAGTAAAGTTATATAAATTTATTCCAAATCTAGTTCAACAAAAAAAGTTTCACAACATCTCAGGGCTCTTAAAAAGAGGTCATGCATTATTGAATTAGTAATTACAAATTTATTCAATTGCATTAGTAATTGTCCTTTGATCTATTATTTAAAGAATAAGGGAAATTTTCAGACTTCAAAGGAAATCCAGAGTGACTGTGAATGTCTGACATTTGACGTTTGGAGGTGAACGGTATTAATCATTTATTCCATTTCATTTTATTTTTGGTTGGTTGAGTTCCATTTTTATCGAGTCTGAGTTCAGAACATGAATTCGACAATATCATATATTGCAGATTTGATAGCTGAATGGACAAGTCACCTGTTTATCACTGAAACGGAACCCAGCTAAGGGGTGCAAATCCAGGTTGGGGTGGATGCAGTCATAATTTCCCCCCTGTTTAAATTAGTGCTAAGATGCATTGAATCGAATAATAAATGATATTTCTAGCCAAATATTTCTCTGTCTCTCTCTCTTCTCTCTCTGTCTCTCTCTCTCTCTCTCTCTCTCTCTCTCTCTCTCTTTATATATATATATATATATATATATATATTAACTTTATTACATACACAATTGTTCTGTGCATTAGTAGAATTACTAAAAGGACCTCATTCAAACTGGATGGTATCTAATGGAGTTTTTTTTTTTTTTATTCAAAAAGTTACAAGCTTTCTTGGACAAACAGTCCACATTATCAAGTATCCGTACAATGAGCAAACGCATAGTCCGGCTGTATTTATATCTGTGTGCTGGGTACTTTTAATCCTATAATCGCCTAGCTCTTCCTGTGTGACCTCCACCCTCTCTTGACCTTGGTCTTTCTCTGATCCCTGGTTCCAGATGTCCGTTTTCCGTGCGTTCTCTTGCGTTTTTTCTTCTTTTCCTTGCTAGTGTGGAGTATACGATTTTTCTAGATATGCTGTCTTCAAAGCCGTTTCCGGTGTTCCCTGCCATCGTGTTGTTGGCGCAAGTTATGAAGGCGTTCTCTACAACCAGTCTAGATGTTTTGTTGGTGTTCCTGTACAGAAACCTCATATTTTCCCAGTCTATTCTGTGATCATTTTCCCAACAGTGTTTGGCAACTGCCGACGTCTGATTATAATACCTTATGTTCTGCAGATGTTGTTTGCTTCGTCCAAGAAAGCTTGTAACTTTGTGAATAAAAAAAAAAAACTCCATTAGATACCATCCAGTTTGAATGAGGTCCTTTTAGTAATATATATATATATATATATATATATATAAATATATATATATATATATATATATATATATATATATATATTTTCATAAACTGGCCGTCTTGGTTGGGGAGAGAATTGAACAGATTTAAGATTTATGACTACAACGGAACCAAGTGCGCCCAGATTATGAACAAAGGAAAAGTTATTTGGAACTTACCTTAGATTTTCCCTGGATTTACAATTAAAGGAGGAAGGTCGCCATTTGGAATTAGAATTCTTTTACAATTTAAAGGGGTTTATTTACAGAGATCTAGCAATTAAACAAGGAGACAAACAATTCAAAATGGTACCCAATGGACAGGCTCATTAAATATAAACAGAGAGCAATAATGCAGTGATTGGCAACAAGCAAGCTAATTAATAAGGAGCCAATGTACAATACAATTATCCCACTTATACTAATAATACCCTGGGTTAGGCCAAAATTACATTAAATGGATCTTCGTTAATTGCTGCGAAGGATTGAACTTCAGGTTGGGGAAAATATAATTCATATAAAATTTGGCTAGGCCACAACAGACTTCAGGAATAGGACTACGACCAGGAATAGTTTCAGGATTTGAAAGGCAGTCAGAATTATCGGAAGCAGAGTGCGATGGCGCAGCCTGACTCTCCTGAAGAGAGGTCCTGGATTAGAACAGTGGCCCACAATGAAGGAATTGGAATCCCCCTATAAAATTTTAGACATTGCACATGTTAAATATTAACGACTATGTAACCCAGCAGATAATTATAAGGAGATCATGTAAGCACAGTATAACACAAGAACACATGCTCGCAATCACACAAAGAGAAAATTTAAACACTTGTACTACTTAGCCTAAATTGCCCTTAAGTTGCACTGGGGAAGGGATAATTGGATGATTATTACGGGATCTTTACTGAAATTCAAGGCACATTATGGGATAGATACGGGAGGCCGAAGCAGAACTCTTAACAAGGGAAGATTGCTTTGTGGAGGAAGGCATTAAAGTTGAAAGAAATGGGAAAGTTAAGGGGTCAAGTAGGAGGAGAAAGGGCTGGCTATTGACTACTTGCAACGTACGAACCTTGTATGACCATCGTGGGCGCCCAAACAATCGACTTGGCCATTCGTCGAAGATAGTTCAACCAGAGGAGCGGAGGAGAAGGCAGCACGTGCGTTCCTGACGAGGGAACAGGAGTCTCTCTCGCCATCCCTCCAGACAGCAGCGGCTGTGTCCCGAACTTTGGGCCAATCGTACCTCCAGGGAGTCATACGCCAGCAAAAAAGCAGAGGGAAAGGCTCCTTAATTATTAATCACTTAGTGGTTAAGCTCCTACCTGGCAGCTAGTCCCACTATGCCTATTAACTTTCCCCATACCTAAATGCTCCCACATCACGTGATGGGGGTAAAAAGGGGGTTGAGAGCGGGAGGCCTATTGTCTCCCAGAATCAGGCGATGAGCGGCGCTCCTATACACTGGTGCTAACAGCCCTGGTCTACTTCGAACTATGCTTGTTTTCGTCCATCGCCCGCCAATTTTCCCGGCCCAACAGCCAAATGAATAGCAGACTACATTGCAAAATTAATGATGCACAGGCATCTACAGAAGGGAGGGATATATCCTTGACAATATATATATATATATATATATATATATAAGTGAATGTATGTATGTGATTTTGTGTGGTAGTTTGTAGGTTTATGAGCTATAAAAATCCAAGCCGCTTAACAGATCTAGGCAAAATTGACCCAACTTGCATAATAGGGTAACTTTCAAACCTGTATCCTCCCCGCTTCCTCTTCCCCCATCCCCTTACACACAAACCTTTTGTAACTTATGGGGTAAAAAAATTCCACGGGTTTATCATACCTCATTTCATGTACTTGAGACCACAGAAATACATTATTGAAAAAATGCTTTTCAATCACCACAGTAATACCTGAATAAAAGGGACTTACAGTACAGTAATATCTGTACAAGAGGGACAGTCACCATAGTAATATCTGGTTGAAGGGAACATACAGTACAGTAATACCTGGTTTAAGGGGCCAGACAGCATAGTAATACCTGGATAAAAGGGACAGTCACCACAGTAATACCTGGATAAAATGGGCAGACAGTACAGTAATACCTGGTTAAAGGTGACAGTCAGCGCAGCAATTCCTGGATCAAAGGGACAGTCACCACAGTAATGTCTGGATAAAAGAGACTGTCACAACAGTAATACCTAGATAAAGGGGACATTAACCAGAGCAATACCTAGATAAAAGGGACAGTAATAACCAGATAATGCCTGGATAAAAAAAGACAGTCACCACAATAATACCTAGGAAAAAAAGGACCGACAGTATAATAATACCTGGCTAAAGGTGACAGTCAGTACATCAATACCTGGTTAATGGTGACAGACAGCACTGTAATACCTGGATAAAGGGGACAGGAATTACAGCAACATCTGGTGAAAGGGGACAGACAGTACAGTAAAGCCTGGTTAAAGGGGACAGAGAGTATAGTAATACCTGGATAAAAGGAACAGCTACCAAAGTAATGGCTGGATAAAAGGGACAGCTACCAAAGTAATGGCTGGATAAAAGGGACAGACAGCACAGTAATACCTGGTTAAAGGTGACAGTCAGTAAAGTAATATACCTGGATAAAAGGTACAACAG